>LPNX010990726.1:1350-25353 GCA_001517045.1 Pseudotsuga menziesii | reverse complement strand
GGTTTCCCCTCCTAAAAGCTTTGTGTCTCTTGTCTCTTGTGATGTGCTTATGTTATTGCTGTGCTTGTTATTCTCTCAGTGAAAAGATCCTAACATAATTCTAGGTTAAATGTTGAAAAACTAACAGTGTGTGCTAAGGATAGGTAAATTTCAACAATTTTGTGTTGGATGACCTTGGCTATTACACAATGCACAAGGGGTAGCCAGATGAGGTTTAGTTATTGCATTGGCGGCCTTGCCCCAAGCCTTCTTTGGAGGAGGAGGGGCAGGCATGGAAACAAGTGTAGCCTTTGATGGACTAGGAGGTAGGTGTGACACCGTCTCAATGGTTTGGACAAGAGTCAAAATAAATACGATACGTCAGTCGGCGTAGATGGGGGACATAAGGACAAAAAGGTGTCTGTCATAGGAGTGTTGGAAAACAAGCCCAAGACAACAACAGATAAGGAAGGAATGTACGTGCTATCAATGTTGGTATCGACATTAGGAAGGATGTGTTCAGGTGTGGTCGGAGCTTTCAAATCATAGTAAGTCAATTGGTCGATAGTCATGATATTCCTGTCATGAGGGTGCAAGATTATAGAGGCCACAAATCGGGTGCAATACATGTAGCTACATCCTAGGAGGAGGTCGTAATCAAGTTGGGCATTGACAAACTCAATGTCAATAAAAACCATTCTTTTTCCTAACTCAATAAGGACATTCATGAGAATCCCCTAGGGCTAAGTAGAGTTACCATCATAGGCTTAGAGAGTGGTAGTGGAAGCTTGAAGGGTAGGGGTACCCAAGTTTCTGCCAAACGAGGGTCGACATAACGCAAGTGGATGCCCCATCATAAATAATGCATCCATGTATAACCAAATTGCAAATCAAGACCAAAACTTGGAAGGTGACGTTAGAAGGCATCCTAGGTTCTCCTTCATCCAAGTCGAAGGTGATCAACTTAGAGTCAGAGGTAGAAAATGACACCTAGAGTGGAAAAAAATGCTTTACAATGCGATGGACACATTTTAAGAACTTCCAAAGAAGACATGGTTGTAGGATATTGGGTCAAGTTGTCCACTATACTGTAGTTGAGAGAAGCTCTGGCAATAGAATTGTTTGTGACACGTCAGATAGGGAACCGTGGGACTTTGGATGCCCCATTTTTAGGGGGTCATGGTAAGTGTAGATACATGTTAGAAGTGGTAGAAGTAGACACTATTGATGGGTCAATGGTTTCTTTGGTGGAGCCATACTGGTTGCGTCGAGTTTAGAGGTTGAATTTGGATGTTATCATCATGAGGTGATGGACACCAGCCTCAGTAGGTCGGGCTGTAGTACGAGCTTCGTATTGGGGAATTACCCCTCACTCCATGTATGAGGTAAAACTAATAACCTCTTTTCCACAAATGAAAAATCTTGGTTTACCTCAGAGGTGAAAACTATTCAATTAGGTAGGGGTAATTTCCCTTTTCACTTGGCAGGTCCTCTCAAAGTCTAGCTACTTTGGGGTTCTTATGGTACTCCTCACAATGCGTTTTAGGAGTATACCCAAGTTCTTCCCACAGTTAAGTGGATGGGGTTTATACCATGATTAAAATGATATTAAATTAATTAATTTTTAAGGCTCTGCTCGGGGTCATGAATCGAGCATTTCACTTAGTGGTGCTAATTGTTTGCAACTGATGTGTGTCAAACCAAGATAATGCAGTAAATAATAGTAATGAACAGTATATTTGCAAAATAAAACAAAATTATTCAAGTAATGAAACTATACTTGAAACAAATGAGTAATAAAGGAACTTTTAATCAAATCCAGGAAACAAGCATGGGGTTTCAACTACAGAGCTAAACTATGGGAACTCATAAACCAAGCAGGGGAGACCTCAAACACACCAAGGGCCTATAAAATACATATCTGGAAAGAAAAAAAGGTCAAGACATCAGTTTGGGACAGATAAGGGTATGAAACATGCACGAAAAAAAGACTATAAACTGACAGTTGTGCCTGTCAGAGGAACAACCACGATTTAGATCGCACAAAGCAGAGATGTAGAGGCTATCTGGAAAGAAAATAGTCAATTCATCCCTAACCGAAGGTCAAATGTGACTAAGTCACTCAAAACAGGGTCACAGGGGTGATTAGGGTCACTCTGAAAGCCAGGATAGGTATGATATGGCTGTGTGAGGCAGATCATGCATATCAAGGATATATTCGCAACTAGAGTCACACTTATCGGGTGGATAGGAGTGACTAGGTCATGGATTGTCACCTAATAAGTGTGACTAGCATCGAATAGGAAAAAAATAAAATCAACGTAGCCGATAGGGGCTGAGGGAGCATCCACTAACATGATAAAGTTTCGAATCGTCCATGAGGGGGGCCGATTGATGATGGCTAAAGGAAGAAAATGAAGATAAAACTATAGCAAACCTAAAAAAAGGGATCCAAGAGGATCGACCAATGGAGTTACCAAAACTGTAGTTGGGATTTCTGCGCGTCTATGTGCCAAAGAACCAACCTTTGATCGATGTGTTAGCACTATTTTTGTGCTAAATAGTTGGTGGAATAAGTGTTATAACTGGTTTCACCACTCCAGGTGAATCACACTTTGTATGGCCTTCCCTTGTCCCACTGTAGACTCCTTAGACCCCATGGACCATTTTTTGTTTTTTGATGTTTCCTTGATCATCCCTAAAAACATGTGAAAAATGGTACACGTGACTTTTAACCCTATAATCGCGTACATACATGGGTTTGAATACTAAAACCACGTACATCGGGATGTGTACAAAATCCAAATCCTTTTGGAGTTTTCCTTGACATGGATTTGACTCATTTGACTCCTAGCCTTCCATATGCCTTCAGATCGCTCGAATTCGACCTTTCATTACCCCTTTGAAAAACTATATAAGGAACCCCTTGGTACATTGAAGGCATAAGAGAGAATTGAGAGCAAAGAAACTATAGTCCATTGTTGATGGAACTTATGCTTGAGTCTGCATCCCTTTGTCCCTTGGAGCACTTTTGTGTTCTTCCCAAGCTTGCCTTTTGCTTGTGAGATTGCTATCTGGTGATGGAGGATTGAAGTGGTGGAGGCCCAAGTGGGGGATTAAGTTTTTCTGGTTCGTAGACGTGCCATCAGAGGTTGTATCTTGTAATCTTTGATTTATATTAATAGAAATATCTTTTCCTATCCAATAATGTGTGTTTGAATGAATATTTTATCCATTGGATTATGTCAAATGCTTATACATTATTGATTATATATGCTAGAATAGATCTAACACCATGATATATAGAATGCTTGTATTGTTTACTTGTTGTTAACGAAGTAATCTATCAATTCAAGCTAAAGTTAGAAATCTCAATGGGGATCTACTTCAACCGTTCGGAATAAGGTACAAGGTCTGATCCTTTAGTGTTAGACATTTAATTTCTATTGCATATTGGAAAGGATTGATTTATGGAGTCAAGCTGTCTGTTGTGGTACCCCAAGCCATAGGAATTTATCTCCATAACAGAATTGGCGACTCCGCTGGGGAGTTCCTAGTAGTTGTCCTTTGGGGGTTGTTTTCTCAGCATTCAATGAATTTGAATTGCTCTTTCTCTCTTGTTTCTTTGTCGGGTCTTGGGGCATGTATGCTTGGTAGAGTCTGATTGGTGTGAATTTTGTCTCATCCTATCTGTTTGCCTTTATTTTATGTACCTTTCTTCCTGTACGTGGGTTTTTAACTCACAGTCACGTATACACGCGGGTTTCTCTTCGATTTCTGCGTATACACGCGGGTTTACTGCGAATAGTTGCATATGCACTTGTTTTTTCCTTTTTGTGGAAGTTAAATGGTTGCTGGGTGAATTTTGATATTTGCTGAGTCTCTTTTGGCACTACCTGAGTCTGTTTATACCTCTGTTTCTGACGAGAAATGTTTTTTTAGGCTAATTTTTTCTTTTTTAAGAAGGTTCTTGTCATGGCATTTTCAATTTTTTGTTTGAGATTAGTGCATTAGAGTTCTTTTACCTTAGTGCTTTGCTTGAGTGCTGTTTATGTGTGCTTGCAGAGTCTGGGGGTTGTAGAATCATTCTTTTTTTTTTGCATCTCATTTTATTTCAAAAAATCCAAAAACATTTGCTTATCATCATGCATTGCATTTTGCATTTGCATTGTACTTGCACTAGATTTGCTTTGGAGTAGTAGTTAGGACTTCATATAGGAAAGCTTGCATTCATCATTTGAAGGAAGATTGTGCATTCCACGGAGTAGCATACCCTATTTTCATGGACACAATGCATTTGCATTGATTGTTAGGTGTGCATTTTACTTCATGTTGCATCATAACACCATTAGTTGCACGACCATATCCCGTTTTTGAGTAATAAAGCCAACTAAAATCAACACTAAATTAAAATGAACTAAACTCTTTTCTTTTATAGGGTGCACCAACAAGCTTAGGTTTTAGGATCTTGGAATAGTTCATTGTAAGTCAATTCTCCAAGATCACTAAACAACAACATGTATGTGTCTGTCCAGGTGAGTGTGTGAAATCCTTGGTATAACTAGTGTTTCTCAGGATCCTCCTCTCAAAAGGGAGTTAAGCACGAGGCAGTGTGAGTGGTTATTGATTGGGATGACCTCTAGTCATAAATGAGTAGCACCGAAGATATTTCCAGGATTGTATTTGTATCTGGGGGGTCTTTCAAGAGTTTTGGGCTTTGTTACCCTCCCCATACGGTCAATCCCGCCTGCAACTTTCCACCTAAGCATTGATTATATTGAGGTGACCTTAGTGGCCTTACCTAGGATATCGAGGGGGTACTTTGCATGGGTTATTCTGCAGGTGTCCCAGCTAGCCTGGGGTCGGACAACACAGTCTCTTTATGCGTTGAAGCTGAGGGCCACAATAATTGGTTACGTACCTCCGCTTGTTGTGTATGGGAGTCTCAAACCTCTCCTAGGAGAGACATACCTACTTCATTTGGGAGCTCACTTATCCAGCCCTTGTTTGCTTGCATTTGGATTTAGATTTTTTAGTGATTGCCCTATGCATGATAGTTGGCCTATGGTTTACGTAAATAGAGAGTCTTTTTCATTTTTTGAGTCATTGTGGATTTGGGTGCGGCTACTCGCCGTTCTCGTCATTTAGTAGGGATTCTGCCTTCTACTTCTCCTCCTCCTTTGGGAGAGATACCTAGACAGTCCAGGTGGACTATGTCGCACCTTGATTCACACACCATGGGAGACTCTTTAGAAGGTATTCCTGAACCACCTCCTTCCATTCGTGTAGATGATGGAGAGTTTACTCCTGCTTACGATCCTTCACCCGACTTAGCTGAGCTAGGTCCTATGATTTCTGAGATAGGAATCATGCATGATAGACCTATTCACTCTAGGGTTGACTCCCCATTGACACGTTACCAGTATGGTATGCCGGAGGATGCCGAGACTCATTTTGAACCCGCCAGCACTAGCTATGGTAGTTATGGTATGACTGGTTTTCCTGCACATGATTTGGCATTTCATGTCGATTCTAACTTCAATCCTAACACTATGCCTGGGGGAACTCTCATTCCTTACCATGTGGAGAGGTTTGGGAGCACTAGTCACATTGCACCTTCCATCCCAGTGGTGGAAGTTACATCACATATTCCTCCTAGGTCTAGGGTTAGTGATCCTGTTAGGATACCATATCTGAGACGAGTGACAAGAAGGAATAGTACATACTTGATTACTCAGATTCCTTCATCCTCTGTCCCTAGTTCTTCAAATGTCCACCCTCCACCTTATTCACGTGGTCCTTCGATTTGGCACATGGCTACGAGTCATGTCCGTACTACGGTTACTAGACTGATTGTGTCTCAAGTCCACATGCTTCCCATTGCTTCAGGAGGTTACGTTCATGCTTCTAGAGGTCATATTACTACTTCTAGGGCATATATCCCTACTTTCGGTATGTATATTCCTACTTGGAGAGCATATATTCCTACCTACGGAGTGTCTCATGGGACATCGCATGTGATGACCTATGGACCATATTATGGGATGCAGTATGGAAAGGGTTCTTCACCTTATGGAGGTGGGTATCAACAACCTGCTTATTCTCCTAATTACAGATTTGTAGCTCCTACTAGTCAAGTTCCACCTCACTATGGTGCTTCCACACCACCCTATATGGGTCATAAGTGAGGAGGGCACTATGGCCAAGGCCATGGTGGGAAATAGACCTATATGAATCATGGAGAGGTCCATCAACCTCATCATCCTAGGCTCCGTTTTGCTCATGACGCTCAATCTTCCTGACTTGTTGAGATTGACGAATGATCTTGTGGCTCACAACCTGGCTCGGCCGGCTATGCCTACTAGGCTTCCTTCGGACATACCTAAGTTCAAGGGAAAACCAGGAGAGGATCCGAGCGAACACATTACTACATTTCACCTATGGTGCTCTTCGAATTCCTTACACTAGGACTCAATCCGTTTGAGACTATTTCAACGCACCATCACAGGGCCTGCTGCAAAATGGTATATAGAGTTACCTAGGGGTGCTTTCGCTTTTTTCAACGACCTTGTGATGAATTTTCTTAATCACTTCCATCTACCAGTGCGTTATGACGTTGGTACTGAACTCTTATCGACATTTCAGCAAGATAAAGCCACACATGTATCTGATCATATTCGAGAGTGGCGCAGACAAAAGCAGTTAATTAAAGCCTTTATACAGCCGAAATTCCTCCTCGAGTGGTTCCTCAAGTTGTTATTTCCATATATAGCGAAGGATGTCGCTACATCCATAGTGCAGAATGAGGAACAAGTGAATTTTAGGGCGCAGGAACTGGACTTGATCTATGCTCAGTCTAGTTTGTTGTATGTGATTATTCCCAACGCTCCACGTTCCAGTTTCAACCCCAAAGTCAAACCTATACCACATGCCGATGGCATTGTGGGTTGTGCAAGTGAGAAACCTGCGGATTCAGTTGAAAAACAAGTTAGTCAATTGTTAATCAACCAATTTGCTTCGGGACAAGCTATGGCTTCGTTTCAACCTCCCCAAATGGCGAATGTACTTTTTGTGCAATCGTCAAACCAGAAGGGTAACCAGCAGCCTGGACAGAATAGAAAAAAGGGTAAAAATAATCGTAAGGGTGGGAATAAGAATGAGAATGCTAGGAATAATGAAAATAATGGCCAAAATGCTGGGGGGGACAAGCAAGCTAAATGTAAGGTTAAGTTCCCTTGCAAGTCATGTAAGGACGATCACCTCACTTACTTGTGCCCTCGTATTGAGGAAGCTTCGAGATTCTTGGCATAGGGCCCAGCTGTGCTAACTAACCCTTTACCGCATAATCAAAATATGAACTCGAGGTCCCATGACCAGTCTGGTGATGATCATGATCCACTAGAGACTAGTGGTCGTGTGTGCATTAACATGGTCCGTACTGCGAAAGTTGTGATGTGTGCGAAAGATTATAGTTCGTCACAACCCAGCCCAGGAAAAGAACCTGATCCACCAGGATCCCCTTTACGTATTAAGAAACCTGTGGATAAACCTGAGGTTGCACCTCGCATTCCTAAGGGAGTCCTTAAGCATTTAGGGCATAATCCAAATGCTTGAGCCGCCTAGAATTATTCAGTTGTCGAGGATTTGGGCCACAATCCTTGTGCGATGTCTGCATTGGAAGTGCTTCAGAGTTGTCCTTCGTAAAGGAAGGCGTTGCTTTCTACCCTTGGTGTGAACGATGATGATTCTTCCTCTGTGATTAAATTTGAAACTGCAGGACTTCAGCCTGGATTGCCCTACTATGTGTCTCTTTTGATTCACGTAGAATGTCTTAATATGATCATCAAGCGTACTGTGATTGACGAAGGCACTACTGCTTCTGTGATATCTTTATCCTGCTAGAAGGGTCCGGGTTCCCCTGAGCTGTCTAAATCAATGACCATGTTAACTACGTTCGATGGGAGATCTTTTAGGCCACATGGTATCCTTCCTTCCCTTAAAGTATGTTTGGGAGGAAATATCGTTGCGATAGAATTCGAGGTGGTTGATGCACCCCTTGATGACAATATCTTACTGGGTAGGAACTGGATGTACAGTATGCAAGCCATTGCTTCTTCCTTGTTCCGCGTTGTATGCTTTCCACATAATGGGAAGATCGTAATAATTGATCAAACGACATTCAAGAATCCATCTGTTACCACATCTTCGGGAGCTTCGATCCCGATCGTTGAACATTCTCAGCCGGCAACTGGGAGTGTGGGTGTAGGAATGTATCCATCCCTAATGGGAAGATTTAGTTGTCTTGCACCAATCCTCATGATGGTAGGATCTAGTTTCGATGAGGCTTCGACATCTATGAGATCGGTGTCTTTTCGCGCGAGTCATATGGAAGATACTTGGATTCTTCCTGCACTGAGTAATTTGAGTGAGCCCATCGTGACGGATGTGCCATTGCCTGCAGCTATGACAGCTTATCAAGCTAATCTCAAGTGTGCTGCAGAGCCTAGTCCTTCCTCTTCGCGAATAGAGGAGGAAGACCCTTACATGTTTCCGGCATGGGCAGTACAGTCTTCTCATGTGCACGATTTCCTTGATACGGTTTTCCCTTTAGATGAAGCGATTATCGAGGCTATGTCTCAAGTTGAGCCACCATGGGAGGAACTCCATCATAGATCATATTTTCTTCCAGAGATTGACCGCTTAGAGCGTGAGGATTTAAGGGCGGTTCTTAGTCAAAGAGTTGGTAGTCCTATGGTTCCATTAAGCTCTCCTGGTCCGATGGCTGATGGAAACATGGAAAACATATCTTCAACGATTCCTATCAACATATCTCACAATCCTAGCATGATAGAGAATATCTATATTGGGGTGGAATGTTCCCATGCTGAGATTCTTAAATACACCGAGCTATTTAAGTAATTCTGTGATATTTTTTCTTGGTCTTATGATGATATGCCAGGTATTGACCCTCAGATTGTCGAACACGAGATTAATACTTACCCCAACACTAAGCCTGTTCGATAGTGTTTACACGTGGTGAATCCTAGGAAAGCACCCACCATTAAGGTAGAGATAGAGAAGCTGTTGAAAGCAAGCTTTATATATCCCCTTCCCTTGACGGAGTGGGTTTCAAACCCCGTTCCGGTGGATAAGAAGCGGGGAGCGATCTGCATATGTACTGATTTCTATTATTTGAATTGTGCCTATCCTAAGGAAAACTTCCCCACACCATTTATTGATCAGATTTTGGATGAGTGTGCGGGTAGTGAGGTGTTCTCCTTCATGGACGGATTTTTTGGATATAATCAGATACAGATTAAACCTGAGGACCAACATAAGACTGCATTTATCTGTCCTTGGGGAATGCTTGCATATCAAAAAATGCCTTTCAGCCTTAAAAACCCTGGAGCTACATTTCAGCGGGCGATGACCTTGACCTTCCACGATCTCAAGTCAATTATTGAAGTATTTTTGGATGACCTCGCTAGTCATTCTCGTATGAGAATGCGTCATCCCTATCACTTGAGACTAGTATTAGAAAGATGCCGTCACTATTCAGTTCGATTAAACCCTCATAAGTGCATATTTTGTGTGAAGTCAGGTTGGTTATTAGGATTCATCATTTCTAAAGAGGGTATAAGGGTCGAGCCTTTGAAGGTTGAGGCAATACTTAAGTTGTCTCCCCCGAAAAATATTCATCATATTCAGTGTTTGCAAGGCATGGAAAACTTCTTACGAATATTTGTTGTCAACTTTTCCAATTTGACTAGAGGCTTCATGTGTCTCTTGGAGAAGGAAACCCCCTTTTATTGGGATGAACGAGCCCAAGAGTCCTTTGATGCACTCAAGAGAGCCCTAGCATCGGCCCCGATGATTATTCCCCTGGACTATAGCCATGACTTTCTATTATATGTGGTCGCATCCTTAGAGAGGATTGGTATGGTTTTGGTTCAAGAGGAATCAAATTTCGCATCCAACAAGCTCTCCTGATCGAAATTTGAGTAAAAACACATGGAGATATGTCAAAAATACAAACACAAAAAGTAGTTTTTTTCTTTCTTCCTCCAAAATTTATAAATATTATTTTATTATTTTAACTATTATTTTATTATTTTCCTTAGGAGCCCCATTTTAGACCCCAAAATTCCTCTAATGCTTACTACCCTCAAGCGAATGGACAGGTAGAGGCAGTGAAAAGTCACTCAAATCCATTCTCCAACGAACCATTGCACAAAGCAAGAACCATTGACACATCATGTTATATCCTGCTTTGTGGGCGTATCGAACCGCTTTTAAGACTGCGACTAGTTTTTCTCCATATCAACTTGTACATGGAGTGGATTCAATATTGCCGGTTGAATGCAGGATTCCTTCGTTGAAGCTAACTGTAGAACTCTTACTGGACACTTCACCTTTGGAGGAGTGTTTGGTTCACCTTAAGAAACTTGATGAGCAACGTCATGATGCATTGGTGGCTATAGAGGTTAATAAGCGTCCCGTAAAGGCCCAATACAATAAATCTATCCGTCCAAGGGTGTTTAGTGAAGGAGACTTGGTCTTTTATGGGATCAACCGAAAGAACCCTTGGGGGAAGGGAAATTTAATCCTATGTGGTGTGGTCATTACGTGGTCAAGGGCGTATTAGAGAAGGGTGCCTATGATTTAGTGGATTACGAAGGGACAACCTTGGTGGAGCCTAGAAATGGGGTCTATCTTAAGAAACACTATGCATGATCTTCAGCCAAGGCTGCTTATTGTATATTAGTGTACAATTTTGCATAGTTAGGTCTTTTTCTTATCATGATTGGGTTTCTAATTAGTTTCTGTTTCTTTTGGCAGATGCCAATGGAATCTTCCACCTACATAGGATTCGCGGATGGTGCAATCCATCACACTCAACACTCAGCCTCCGCTGCTTGGGTGATTTATATTCCTATGGGTCAGTTACTGTCTTCAGGAGGTGTATGTCTACAGCCATCTTTCAACAATGTTGCTAAATATAGTGCCATTATCAAGCTTCTACGAGATGCCATTTCACATGGTGTTCTCTCTCTTGAGGTACGTCTTGATTTAGAGTTAGTAGTGTCACAGCTCAATGGTTTGTACCATGTTAGAGATCCGATGTTATTGAGAAGATTCTTACGTGTGAGATTGTTAGAACGACAATTTGACAACATAACATATATACACATTCCAAGAAATAATAATCAAATTGTTGACTCATATGCTAACTATGTGTTAGATTGGCATTTGTTTCATTCATAATAAATTAATCACAAACACAATTTTTACTCATGTAAATAAATAAACCGATCACCATAAAACTTTTTATATACATCCAAAAATGTGATAATACATAGTGTCAAGATACAAAATTGGGGCTTTCGAGCCACCAACATATAATACACGGTAGTACAAAATGTATACACTCCCAGGTGTCAATCCTGTGGCGGAGGAGGAGGGTTGTGATCATGGAAGGTCACTACGGCTATATCCAGCCGTCGAAATAATCGCACCCATGCGCATGGCACACCCACCACCTACAGCTGCATAGCCTCAGGAAAGTCCTCGACTTGCACCATGGGAACTCTATGAGTCAGTCTCACAAAGTTGGTATGAATGATCTGGAGTGTTCGCTCTACATCCACACCCGTGATGTCATCTCCTCTTCCCCTCCGTCTATGACGAGGGAAGCCTTCTGGCTGTCGTGGTCCCACATCTGCACATAAATGGTAGATGTCACTATGTATTGTCACGCAAAAACATGTATTTTTTATTTCATATAATCAAGAAAACACAAAAAAATTAAATAACCCAAAAATTTTTAAAAATATAGGGTCGATATTCGTCACCTATATCGCCATATGCTGATCTTGGCAGTAGCAGCATGTCTGGGTCCCCCCAAAAATCTATCCCTGCATATGGGAAGTCATCGATGGTAACTATATGTCATTGCCACCATGGAAAGAAGTCAGCTGGATATGGGTTGGCCTCCCTACCACCCCCCAGTCTACGCATAGCATTTGCCCAACGCCGTTGGGCCGGATCTCGAACCCCGTGCAGAGGAACGTCCACTCTAGGGATCAATACTGGAACATGCTCGAAGAAAAATGTGCTCAAAATACTGATGAACCCGAAGTTTCGCACTCTACCTTCCTTACACTCACTGAGCTGATGTTTCATGTTTCTCAGTAGTGTAGCCCTCCAGTCATAAATCATGGGTCTCATGCACTCCACTACATAAAACATCAAAGGTCGCGAGGCCTGGTGGATTGATGCTAAGCCAGCTATCCTGCCCAGTGTCAAAAACATGGCCTTTAGGCCCAACACCTGTATAGCATTGGTAGGGACCTGACTCCCCATATGTGACTATTTTTAAAACAGTCACGTATGTACGCGGGTTCGAGGCCATTTTCCACGTATATCCAGCCCTATATGTGGAAAAATACCTCAATTTTTGCGTGGGCCGCAATGCCCATTTTGGGTTTGCCTAGAAAATTGATTGGACCATGGAAATTCATAAAAATTATATCAAAATTAAAGAGGAGAGCATGAGTAAATACCTTGAAGAAATGGTAGTGGATTCCGCCGGCTGGATCTCCTGGAATTCGCTGTTGAAAATCAGAGCTCAAATGGGTAAAAGTCTCAAATGATTTATAATATTTTGAATTTTTTACTATTTATAGAAATTTTTCAAAAATTTGAAAATATTTACCCCCTTTCCTATAGTTTCGACATTTTCTAACCATTTTGGACTGTTTTTGGCATAATTCATGTTGTAGAGGACCTTTTTCAGTGTTGTTCCTGCCATTGGATTGACCCGTTCGTGCTGATCTCAGGTATCATGTCTAAACTAGCATATAGGTTAGGTTTCACCACCGTTTGCATTTTGCATGAACTTATGACCATATCACCATGAACTTAGGTACGAACCCACTCTGTTATGTCGTGGAACCTCCTTGCTATTTTAGAAGTGGCATGATACGAGTGGTAGAGATTCACCTTACATGGGTACCCTAGTTAGTGCCTTATTTTCATTTGGTGCCCATGCCGACATTTTCTCTTTTAGGGTGTGGGCGTCCGTTGTATAGTACTGCCATGACATTTTACAAGAGCTTCATACTCCTCTTGATATTATGTTGGCCTATTTCCCTCAGGACTCCCTTATATCAAGTTGTGAATGCATTATCATAATCTTTTCCTATCTTATTGAGCTTTATGTCGGCTCCCCCGACATTGCGCTTTAGCCATATAGCCCAAGATTGTCTCATGTCTAGTTATGCAGAGCCATTTTTTATATCATTTGCAGCTTGTTTCCCTTTTTAACGGGAGGGGACTTTCCCCTGAGTGTCGATATCCTACACATGCATCCTTGCATTGAGCATAGGTATGTTCCACTGCTTGGAACTAGTTTGTTTTCCCTTATGACACTCGTCTCCTCCTAGTCTATAACTATAAAGATATTTTATTCTTTTTTCAAGCTTTTTAAATAACTAAAAAAGTCCAAAAAAATAAAAAAACCAAAAAGCCGGACAAGGAAAGATGTTATCTGTGGTAGCTGTCGAGTCGTGTCACCTTCGAATAGAGTGCTGTATATCTCATCTATTGGTTGGGTTATAGTTTGACTTAGGATATGTACTTGTTATCTGATTTTATCTCCATCGACTGGTTAAGCTTCTAGTCCCTATGGAGACTCTGTCGATGCCTCCTATGTCACAGAGATGTCCCAGTTTGTATATCGAGTCTATGCTTCCTTCATTCAGTCACCATACGTCGTTATGCTCTTGTTCGAAGGAAGTTGAATCCTGAGTCAACCATTCCTCAATTCTCTTGACTTTGCATGTTGGCCATTCCTAGTATAGTTACTAGTTCGTGCACCTTATGATTGAGTCCTTCCACATTATACAACTTTGTTGAGTACCTCATGTTGGATGATGGGGGATTCCTTAATGCCCTCCTTCCAGCGGATTTCATACCATCGACTTCAGATCATTTATTCTAGGATTGGAATCTAGAGTCATTTTGGGTGCCTTGAGACTTGCAGTCATCAGTGGCAGGTTCTCTCACCATCAACAGTCTTTGGGAATGCATCAATGTCCCCTGATCGATGGATCCTCTCAAGTGTTCGACATCAACACATCTATTCACACTTGTTAGTTTTCACTCTAGTACCTTGATTCTCATTTTCATTATCGGTGGGTGATCTCGTGTCTGTTAATGGTATACATTAATGACCGGCAATCAAATGATGGACTACTATGTTTGACCTCGACACCTCTATTCGCATAGTAGGACATGTACTCATAGCGGTTTGTGTAGAAGACTTTCTAGATTGGTGGCATCTCTTAAAAGCTACCTCCTTGATCATGCCAATGTTCATGATATTTCAGCTCTCGTGACTTGATTCCAGTATATGCAATATATTTCCAGCCATTATGGAGATCATGGTCCTTTGTATATCTTCACCATGGAGATTCTGATTTATGTATATCGTATGTGGTGATGACCACTTATGCGATATCTTGTATCATGCCTATTCATGGTCATTGTACTCTTATGTATCCGTGACTACTATATGTATTTGCAGTTATGCCCAGAGTTGTATTATTGTACTATGCTGATTGGGTGGTTGGTATTCCATTTGGGATTCTTCATCACTCAACTTCTAGGATGGACTTATAATGTATTTCGGCCATTGCATGACCCCTCTGACCTCACACATTAGGGGGCATGTGTTATAGCTGATTTCACCACTCCAGGTGAATCACACTTTGTATGGCCTTCCCTTGTCCCGTTGTAGACTCATTAAACCCCATCGACCATTTTTTGTCCTTTGATGTTTCCTTGATCATCCCTAAAAACATGTGAAAAATGATACACGTGACTTTTAAACCTATAATTGTGTACATACGTGGGTTTGACCACTAAAACCGCGTACATCGGGATGTGTACAAAATCCAAATCCTTTTAGAGTTTTCCTTGACATCGATCTGACTCATTTGACTCCTGGCCTTCCATATTCCTTGAGATTGCTCAGATTCAACCTTTCATTACCCCTTTGAAAAACTATATAAGGAACCCCTTGGTACATTGAAGGCATAAGAGAGAATTGAGAGAAACTATAGTCCATTGTTGCCGAAACTTATGCTTGAGTCTACATCCCTTTGTCCCTTGGAGTACTTTTGTGTTCTTCCCAAGCTTGCCTTTTGCTTGTGAGATTTCTATCTTGTGATGGAGGATTGAAGTGGTGGAGGCCGAAGTGGGGGATTCAGTTTCTCTAGTTCGCAGATGTGCCATCAGAGGTTGTATCTTGTAATCTCTGATTTATATTAATAGAAATATCTTCTCCCATCCAATATTGTGTGTTTGAATGAATATTTTATCCATTGGATTATGTCAAATACTCATACATTATTGATTATATATGCTAGAATAGATCTAACACCATGATATATAGAATGCTTGTATTGTTCACTTGTTGTTGAGGAAGTAATCTATCAATTCAAGCTGAAGTTGGAAAGCTCAACAAGGATCTACTTCAACCATCTGGAATAAGGTATGATGTCTAATCCTTTAGTGTTATACATTTAATTTCTATTGCATATTGGAAAGGATTGATTTCTAGAGTTAAGCTGTCTGTTGTGGTACCCAAATCCATAGGAATTTCTCTCTGTAACAATAAGATCTGTGAAATTTTGCACATACAAACTTCGAAAATACCGATAGTTTTCTATAAAATTCCCTAAGGGTCATCTTTAATCCTTGGCTGGAGGATGATCGAAAATACTCAAGATTTTAGGCCTTGAAAATGTATGATAGTAGGAAAATCTAGTCCTAATTCTGTGTTAACGGGTAATAGACTTAAAAATTTCGGCTGAGGCAAGAGAAGGTTATATTGTAGATGTCATAGTCCATCAAATGAGGAAGAATGAATAGATCTACTATCACAATACTCTTCATCGTTCCAAGGTGGGGGGAGAGATGGGATACACAGGCCAACTGAAGCTACATAAAGGGGATGGTATATTCAATGGTGGCGATTAAAGGACAAGCCAGATCAATGGAGTGAGTATGTTTAGAAAATAAAACATGCAAAATTAAAGTTTTCTTTTTCATTTTGCGGAATGAGTTAGAACACCCACAAATTTGAAGACTCGAGATTGACCGAGGTGGCTAGATTAGCGAAGGAGGTAAGTTTCGCTAAATTAAAGTGCTCGCAAGGATTCATGTTTCCAAAGCCATGAAATGGGTTAAAGGGGAGACAAGTCTTGATGGTGGAGACCAAGTTGAGTATAGATCCATGGCAGACAGGGATTTTGCTGATTGAACATGCGCAGAGAAAATCACCTTTAAGATTTGCAGAATATGGTACGCCCATTAAAAATGGACGACAGATATTGAAAATACTTCCGATAAAAGGGATGGAAATGATTCCTCTCACTGGAATTTGTATGAGAAAGAATAGGGGTTGGAAGCTATGGGGTTGCATATGTCTCAAACATTTTGAAGGCCCCTAAGAAAACCAAAATGAAGATCCATGGTTGAAGGAGGTTTCACTCATCTTAGAGGTAAAGGAGGGACATCTTGGGAGTGTGTACGTAAAGGATAGAGGTGACAGGTAATAAAAGGTCTAGCCACCATTTAAATAGATCTACAACCATAAATCAAATCCATAGTGTAGATCACTTCCCAAAATCTAAAGGTTTACTGCCTCATGCATATGATAATTGGTTGCTCCCTAATGATCGAATGACAAAATATAAGTATGGCCCTCACATGGAGTAGGATAAGGAAATAGAGGTGCAGAGAGAAAGGAAATTCTGATACTGTCACTTGAAGAGGTCGTTGAATGCCAAACGTCTAGTCGACATGCCATAATCTAAATTAGGGCTGATGAGGATTGAATCCAAAGGTCACTTTTGTAGTTGATAGGATGACGTCATAACAAAAGGGGCGGCATGAATGGTATCTCCACATAAGGATTGGATCTAAATCCCATTTGATCATGTGTGCTATCATCATGTTACTTGATGTTAACATGTGTGAAGGTTTTATGGTATTGTTGTTGAGTTCAACCACGCGACCCTTTATAAGCACCACAGCTGGAGCCATTTGAATATACAGGCTAGGTAAATGTTGAACAGAGGTGAAAGTGGCTGAATGTGATTTGGATGAGAATATGGAGACTCTTGAAAGGGGGTCTGTGATTTCCTTCCTGCTTAAGAAACATGTTTTTTGAGGTATTCTATTAGCTGATGGGTGCCACTCTAAAATTCTGCTATTCCTAAGATTTCATGCTAAGAAGGATGCAACCATCAGGGTAAAGATGTTCATTACATTAGAGATTTTTTTTGACACCAGTAAGTTCCATGTAAGGATGTTAATCACATTAGAGAGACCTTTTGAGGCTGGTGATGACAAATTTGTCTTAATAAAATGAAACACCCCCCGCAGAAGCGGTTCCTAGGGTCTCCAGTCAGATGGGTTCTAAAGCCTCTGGACATGGTCGATGTCTCCATAATTAAAATGTGTAGTATCCATTTGTAGGGGATTTCATTTGAAGTGAATTCTTGTATGGGAGGAGGGAGGATCAGAGCCCTTCATCATCATTGTCATGGAATCCACTTGCCAACATTATATGGGGTTACAACAAGTCGAAGGAGGTGTCCCATCATTATGACCTATAGGAGGATCCTACTCCTTGGAGAAGAGAAGCACAAGAATGAAAATCCCATTAAGTACTTGTTATTATCAAAAAATACGGCATTCTTCCCCAGGACTTCACAAATAGAAGTATTACTAAGAGACAGAAGTGTTGGGCGGGGAGCCGAACACAGAATGGACATAAACCTTCATGCCAGTTGTGAACACATGAAGAACATGCCATGAAACACAAAATGAACATAAAAGGTACAGAATCAAAAAGACATGTTGCATTCCCAATAGGAGGAGGAACAAATCAAGCCAAGTTGGCATAAAATCACTAAAGGTGTCTTGATTCATCATTTTCATGATAGGCTATCCTGAAAACTATTGATGTTACACTACTGTTTAAGTCAAGCATGTGAATCACTCCATATTCTCTATTTTTGTATGGATCGGTTGTGGTGAATATGCCACGTCTAAGTTTTTTAGGAGTTTGATTATAGTTGTAACTTATTTCCAACCCTATTTCAAGGGCGACCTTGGGTGTTTAGGGAATTATAAATTTACCCTCCACATAGGGGGGAAGGGTTGAAACCTATAAGAAAATTTGAGTATATGTAATTTTGATCCATTTAAATTAAAGTTATAGAGCCTGATACTAGCCTTTAAATGCAGAAATTCATGTGTGTTTCCAAGTTACAGTCTGTAATCTCTTTCCTTTATGTGCATGTTTCTTCTTGTTAATATTTCCATTGTTTTTTTCTTTCATATCATGAGATAAGTGTGTGATAGTTTCAGAATTCATACGTTTCTATGGTCCGTCTATCGTCTTTGATATCCATGATATTATTTATACCAAAGTTAGTGTAGAATTAATCTAACTGGTGCTCTATGTTAATGGGAGGTCATCCTTCCTCCTTTCCACTAGACCAAAAGTACATTGATCGTAACTGAAGTACTACCTTCATTTTGCAGGCATTTCCTATGCAAATCACTCTGTATATGTTGATAATTATGATTCCATAGCCCAATTGTGTTCGTCCTATTTCAACCATGAAATCAACTCAAATTTGTTTTATCTTTAAATATGGCCTTGTTAAATACCTTTTGAGAAATCCCTCTCTAGAAAGGAAGAGGCCAACTCTCCTTTCCTAAATTGTTTATGTTGTTACGTCGGGGTCTTCCTTCCCCTATCTTAGCTATGATTCTGAGTGCTAACAAATTGGCATCATTGCCGAGGATGAAATTGTAAATCATACCTGGGAAGAATGACAAATATTCTAAGGATAAATGGTTTCTGTGGGAAAATGGAGGCTCTTGTATGAGAAAATGGTTGTATCATTTTCCCTGGAAGCTCCACTAAAATATTCTTGAAGGTGACTCCATGTGGGAGATCATCAGCTAGAAGGACTGATAGAGGAAGAGAGGTTCAAGTCTTCTCGGACTATGGATGATAGAGTTGTAAATCTGGCTGTTGGTGGTGAAAGACAGTCATACATCAAGAATATCATAGATCCCTCACCCGGTGACTCCACCTTCCCAAGAATCTATGGTTCAAATGCTTCAACAAATTCTAGTGGTGTCTTGATCAAGGACGTCAAACATTTAAAGGGGATTGGTGGAGTCTGTTGGTGGATTGAAGTTGCTGTAAAGACATGGGAAGGCTCAATGAAAAGATAAGGTACTTGAATTTAATCTTTCTCTGAAATGTATTATATTTTCTTGTAAATATTTCCCTATCCTTCCCTAAGTTTATCAAAAGAATCCCTCATACTGTTTTTCATTCCAAACAAAGTCCTCAATTCACTCCTGTATATGTTTCCTTACAAACTAAGAGTATCTATTCATCTTGTTCATGTGATCTTGATAAAGAACATTAGTCTGAAACACACAACATTAGAAAATATCCTTGTGAACCTCGCAATACCGAAGTTGAGGTTGCATCCTTTCCACATAATTATGTTTTTTCCAATACCCAAAACTGGTATAGACCACTTCACTTACCTCATATCCTTCATTATTTTCCTACAAAACACTACAATTACCTTTCTAAGTTTGACAGATAATATAAGGACCTTACAGATGAGAAACATCTACAATCCTTTCAATATTTCCTTGACCTCTTTGATATAGAACATGATGATGTTTGTATGAGATATTTTTCCCAATATTTTCAAGGAGATGTTAAGAAATGGTTTAAACATTTGCATCCTAGATCCATCAATACATGGGAAGAATTTTCTGATATGTTTTTGGGGTTTGGGAGTGAGAGAAGATCATTGGAACAAATACTTTCATATTTGTATTCCATGAAGAAACATGAGGATCAAACTATGTCTAGTTTCAATAGGAGGTTTGCAAACTTTTATTACAGTATGCAAAAATAAATTCAACCATTAGAAGGTGCTGCTAAGTTGCATTATGCATCTATTTTTCCCCTCGATTTGTCATTATTGCTTTCGGAAAGAAGGTCAGTCAATTTGCAATGTATGTTTATTGATTCACTTGATGTCGAATATAATATTGGGATTTCTAAGAAATATTTGGATCAAGGAAGGAATGACAAAATAGAAATGGAATTAGAGTGGAATGAGCAATGTGAATGAAAAGAACTGGTCTCTCCATCAAATTCTGGTTTGTTTGGGAAAGAGAGAGATAATATTAATGATGTGCAAGGAAGGGATTATTATCCTTGGTTTCATGAGGACTGTAGAAGGTCAGTTTGATTTTGGGCAAGAGGAGTTACTTCTCGAGCATATTTCTCAATATAAGCAGATGACTGAAATTTTTGGAGGCCGCCATGATTTTTATGACCCTATAGCTGAATATATGGAAATAATTTTCAGCCAGGAAGACCGATCATGGGTTTGCAATGATGGAGGAATGCACCAAGAAGGAGGGGGGAAATCCAAAAGGGATGCTTCCTTATGTTTTTTGAATTGAGAAATCAACTTTCTTGATTCTGTTGAAGAACACAATGCTATTTTCTTTGATACACATATGAGGAATCAGTTTTTAAACTCAAATATATTATGTGAAGAAGTTGATGTTTCATTTGAAGATGGTCGGGAGTTTTCCTTTCTTGGTTTTGGTGGGGAACATTTCGACAGGTTGTTGAAGGTGTTGCAGTTGGGGAATTTTTGTCATAAAAAACAAATAAAAGAAAATTCTACAGGTTATCATGATCTAGTTTCATAATACCTTGAAAAGATTTGCAATGGTAACAACTATTTATGTTTTAATTATGAAGATCAAATCCTTTTTCCTAACATTTTACCAATCAGTTTGTTGTTTATTACTTTGGTCATACATGAGTGCAAAGTTCGTCATTGGGACCATCTACTTGACTGGGTGTTGAGGTTTAGTAAGTAGGTTAGGTAGGCAGAGATGAATAAGATTGACATGGCAAGCATTTCTTTTAAGAAGTTTTAGTATCAGTTTTAATTTTCTAGTTTGGTTACAATGCTAGTTCAGCTTGGTTTTCATAGAATGCTCGAGATTTGCAGCAAAGTATGGAGATACTCCCAATGGATTTGGCACCTGTTCTATGGTGTTCTTTTCTAACTCATAGGGAGGATAGAATCCCTAGATAAAGCCACTTATTAGTATTGTTTGTGTGCTAAATAGTTGGAGGAATAAGATCCGCTAAACTTTGTGCATATGACCTTAGGAAATACAAAGAGTTTTTTGTAAACTTCCCTAAGGGTCATCTCTAATCCTAGGATGGAGGATAATACAAAAGAATTAATATTTTAGGCCTTGAAAATGTATGATAGTAGGAAAATATGGTCCTAATTCTGTGTGAATGGTAAATATAGTTAAAATTTCTGGCTTAGTAAGGAGAAGGTTAGCTTGTATATGTCATAGTCCGTTAGATGAGGAAGAATGAAAATATCTACGATCATAAGCCTCTTCGCTGTTCCAAGGTGGGGGTAGAGATGGGATATGCAGGCCAACCAAAGCTACGTAAAGGGGATGGTATTTTCAACGGTTGGGATTGAAGGAGGATCCAGATCAACGGAGGGAGTATGTTTCGCAAAGACAACATCAACAACAAAAGTTGTTTTTTTTTTCATTTTGCAGAATGAGTTAAACTCCCTCATATTTTAATGATCCAGATTGACTGAGGGATAGATGAGTGGAGGAGGTAAATTCTGCCAAAATATTTGAAGAGAAATCCATGGAGGATAGTGATTCCATTGATTGAACATGTGCAGAGAAAATCACCCTTAAAATTTGTGAAATATGGTACGCTCGTTAAAAATGGGAGGCGGAGATTGAAGAGGCTTCTGATGAAAGGGATAGAAATGATTCTTCTCATTGGATTTGTATGAGAAATAAATAGGGTTGAAAAATGTGGGGTTACATACAGTTCACACCTTTCTAAGGCCCTACAAAAACCAAAATGAATATCCATGGTTGAAGGCGGTTCCGCTCATCCTGGAGGAAAAGGAGAGATGTTTTGGGGGTGAGTACATAAAGGATAGAGGTGAAAAGTAATTGAAGGTCTAGAAACCATTTATATAGATCTACGACCATAAATAAAATCCATGATGTATATCACTTCCCAAAATACAAAGGTTTACTGCCTCATGCGTATGATAATTCTGGGCTCCCTAATGATCAAACGACGGAAGATAAGTATGGCACTCACACGGAGTAGGATAAGGAAACATAGGCATAGAGAGCAAGGACATTCTGATACCATAGCCAAGAGAGGTTGATGAACCCCAAATGTTTAGTACACATGCCATAAGCTAACTGAGGGATGATGAGGATTGAAGCCAGAGGTCACTTCCGCGGTTCATAGTGTGATGTCGTAACAAAAAGGGGAGACATGGCTAGTATCTCCGCATAAGGATTGGATTTGAAAACGATGTGATCATGTGTTCCATCATCATGTTAATCGATGGTAGCATGTGTGAAGGTTTGGCAGGGTCATTCTTGAGTTTGAAAATCCCTCCCTTTATAAGAACCATAGCCGAAGCCATTCGAAGATACAAACTGGGTAAATGTTGAAGAGAGGCGAAGGTGGATGAATGTTATTTGGCTAAGAATCCAAAGAGTCTTGAAAGGTGGTTTGTGGTGGCTTTCCTTCTTGAGAAACTTGTTCACTGAGGTATTCTATTAGCGAATGGGAGCCACTCCAAAATTTTTCTATTCCTGGGATTTCATGCTAAAAGGGATCCAACCATCAAGGCAAAGATGTTCATTACATTAGAGACATTTTCTGACACCAGTAAGGTCATTGTAAGTATTTTCATGACATTAGAGAGACCTTGTGAGGATGGCAAGGACAATGATGTCTTAGTAAAATGGAATACCCCCATAGAAGTGGTGCCTGGGGTCTCCAGTCAGATGGGTATCCCACTGAAGCCTTCGAACGTCGTCGCTTTCTCCATAATGATAATGTGTAGTATCCATTTCTAGGAGCAGTTGATTAGAGAGAATGATCGTACGAGAGGAGGGAGTATCAGAGGCATTCATCATCATTGTTGTCGATTCCACCTATTGTTGGTGCAACCCCAACCGACAAAACACAGTCGACAGGGGTTCCCACTCTGTCAACACTCAAATTTCTATGATCTCCCTTAGTATCAGCATAGACAGGTTTTACCCTGTCCAGAAACACCTGCAAAGCAGATGAAGTCTCACCCGAGATGTTGGAGGGAGAGATGTCAGATCCATTTTTTTACAGTATAGAGGAGCACTATGGTATCAATGATTCATCAGCTTAATTACAAGATCTAACCCGCTTGCTCTACTATATTTTTATCAATTAAGCAATATGATCTTAGGATCTTATCTGAGAGAATAACATGCACAACAATCAATTACAGGAGACAATAGACACAGATATTTTCCTCTGGTAAACAATAAAGGATAAAATCTTGGAACTTCCTTAGAGATACACTGAGCACCAATGGCAGTAGTAAAACCCAAAGATAGAAAGATGATCTCCAACAGTTGTTCTCTCTCTCACTTGTTTGAGCTCCTCCTCTCTCACATATGCATTATAGATGGGTGTGTGTGTGTCACAAATAGAGAGTTTCGCTCTCTATTTATACTAGTTTCTGAGTTGGCAATTACTTACCAGGGCCAACATCTCTAGGAGAGTCTAATAACCCTAGTTCTCGTCAAATGTGGGGAATTCCCCCTGGTGATACACAAGGAGGGTTAACCTCAACTCAATTGTGTGGACTATTGCCCCAACTTTGCATGGCTTTATTATATTAATGACTCTCCCTATAGGAACATCAAGGTTCAATATAAATGAATACATTCTGAAGTTACAAATATATCAACACTCCCTCTTAACTAGGAAGGTATTCTCTTGACACAATTCATTAGCACAAGTATTCCTCAGTAGATCAAATC
>LPNX010990701.1:5597-22896 GCA_001517045.1 Pseudotsuga menziesii | reverse complement strand
GGATTCTTACATCTTCTATAAATGCATCCTATAATCTATTTTTTCTTAATTAAATAAACATAAATATTATTAAAAAAAACACATTTAAATACAAATTTTGAAAATTGCATACACTTACACCCTCTTTTCCTAAGTTAAAAACTTGTAACATTAAAACGAAATAGAAATTAAGAGATGAAAATTGTGTAAATTAAACTAAAATTTTTATATAAATTTACAAATTTAAGAAAATGTTTAACTGTCAAAGAAAAAATGATATCCAAGTTTGCGGCAAGGAAGATCAACCAAATACACATTATCTTGTGGTCCTTTAAATGAATATCAAATTCCGTTCCTCACGAATATCAATACCCGATACGAAACAAAATAAGGAGTTTGAGCAACACAAATGCTCCCATATCTTCTTCGTTCAGCGAGAAGCAAAGCAGGTTTGTAGGGAAACAAACAAAATGGTTGACGAGTTGGCAAATAAATTTTTTGATAAATTTTATGTAAGACAACATGAAAAATTTGTTGAAGAAGGGTGACTTATTGGGAAGACAAAGAAATTTAGATTGGAATACCAACGCAGAGAAATAAATCAATCCATTATTACATACAAAATTGATTAGAAAGAGACATAATACCAACCATAAACAGAGTATTACATACAAACCAAGTAATATATATACAAATAAACTCTGCCTACAAACCAAGTAAATGTATACAAAGATATTTGACCATTGTTTCGAAAGATAAAAAATCCTATCAAATACGGTTCAGGATGGAAGTTTTGAAGTAGAAGGGTGAGTTCTTGGAGAGATACGGAAATTATTCTTAGATTGGAATACCAACGAAAACAAATAAATCAATCGATTATTATGTATAACTACAAATAAAATATCATTAGAAATATAAACACATGGTATAATTACATATATAAGAACTGAAAACTGTATAACTATTGACATATAAACTAAATAGATATCATGTAAATTTAAATATTGATCTTGAATTTTACAGTAAAGAATAGGCGACATAAGCTATTTAGAGTGTTAGTCTATTCATAAGATATTTATTGTTAATGAGAGGGACTATTGTTGAATGAATTTGGTAATCAATTTCTAAGACATTTATTAATAATGAAGATTATTATCATTTTGATGAGGGTGATATTCAACCCCAATATTTACATGGAAAGGTTGTAGGAGCTTTTTAACTCAACACGGATAATGCCTCACTGCTGTTTTGATTTGAATTTTTGTTTGAATAATGTATCACTGCTTGAACATAGATTTTAATGGAAATTCTTCACATAACATGCTCATAAATTATAGCAAGGAAATAACATTAACAATGATATAAATGGATAATAAACAGACACCCAAAAACATAGTAAGAAGGTGCTTTTTACATGCCTGTAGCAGCCCGTTGACAGATCTGGAAATGAACATTGAGATACCCAAGTAATGTGCCCATATAATGTGATAGCAGTGAGAAAATCTTATAATGGCTAAGATCTAAAATGTGCTGTAGATGACTATTGGGAAAACTTCATCTTTTACTTAAATATTCAGATCTAAAATGAGAGTTAAATATTCAAATCTAAAATTGCGTAGATTCATAGCCTATCTGAAAATTGAATGTGCATAGCCTAGATTCTTAAGATAGGGGAGGGTAAATGAAGTGAATGTGTACTTTAGGAAATAAAGGGGTCTTTGAAAATTAACTATCATAGTAACTGAGTGTGATAGGTCTACCATTAACTTTTGGGAGCTAGTGTTTAACATTTTTCTTCCACTTGTGTACCTTATAATGAAATGCTACCACGGATCACCTATCCTTGCACCTCTTTTTTACGATCCAATTTTACTTTATTTTTAATTTATTTGCATTTATTATCCTTTTCATTGACTTAGTCCCTTTACTTTCGATTTGGATTGGATAACACGGGACATAGGAAACCTAGCTTTTTGCAAGGGGAAATTTAATTCAACAACATAGACCTTAGAGTACTAGAATATTTTAACTTTATTGAGGGGTTCATACATGGAAATAACTATGAGACCTTAGATAGTTACCGTGAGTTACAAAGGGGGACATGAAGGGGATGGATGAACTAGCTAGTGAAATGAAAAGTGGTTAGGAAAATTGGTATGTGACGGGTTAAAACACTCACTTAATTCACTAGGATACAACTTAACGTTCAAAATGACACACTCATAAGGCATAATGATGATAACACTAGGGTTATACCAAGTAATGATTAAGAACTTTAAGTGTTATGAGTCATTTTACAAGCATAAAAGTAACATCCCATGAAATCACATCGTCATATAAGCAAGCATTCTAAGTGTTAAAGAGGGTAAGAGATATCACAACACTAGCGCATCTCACACTATCTTTGCTCGGAACATCCAAGGCACATAGACCATATGAATATGGGGAAAGGATATTTGACAAATGAACTATGAAGAAGCCATACATCTCATATCAAGAACAATTGATCAATATATCACCCCTTTTTCAAAATGCAGTAACACTGTATATATTTTGAAATTTTATTTGTGATAGTATTGACAATAATGTGGGTGCTAATACAAGACTAATAGGATCCAATGTAAACAAGGTGATTATTAGACACCCTAATGCCACTTATTTAGTTCTTGGTGTTTAGATTGGGAATCAAGGTGTTCACGAGGTTTGTAGCCATGCTTCTCATGGCAAGCACCTCCAACTTCCATTCAATTAGTGGTTGGTGCACTGGATTTTAGAGTTTTATAGGGATGTAGAATTACGGTAAGTTTATTATTACGATTCCATTCTTTAACATCAACATTTATCTATTGGGATTAATTTCATTTGTATATTAATAATCAATTTTTTTATTCATGTATGATATTTGACTTGCTTGCAATTCTCATGTTGCATTATAGAATTTTGAACCAAGATAATTCTTGTAATTATGCCTACTTAATGTTCCATCCTCATCTTTCAAAAACAAAATTGAATATAACCTATGGATTGATGTAGAGAATGAAAAAAACATTAAAAAAATTGAAAAAAATATCTAACAAAAGGAAGTTTAATCCAAAGGTGGTGATGGAGGGCTCAAGCACACCCAAAATCGCGTATTGACAGTCGAGGTTTCATCTTGGTTCATCCAATAGCCGCACCGATAATGAGAAAAAGATGGATTCGACCGGTTTAAAATAAAAAACAGGCTTTAAGCATCCCATGCGCGTTTTAGCAAGGGAAATCGCGCACGTGATTTCCTTTGCTAAAACGCGCACGCGATTTTGTTTACTAGCCTAGTTGGAATGGCCATTGCCAGCCTTGGGACTAGGCTTGACAGGTTTGGTGTTGCTTGGGTTGATTTATTTTTTTTGGATGAAGAGTGAATGACTTCACTCCACCATTACATCTAAAGGGTCCATCAAATTCTTGCACACACCCTTTAGCTTGATTTTTTTTTGAGTTGGGAACAAAGTTTTACAACAAAGTGCAGTTTAAATGTGTAAATAAAGTGTTTTAATAAATTTCAAAAACCCAAAAATACATCACATGATGAGGTTAGTTTGTACGAAAATTAGAAGAAATATTTTTTTAACCTCAGTGAATGGAAATGATTTCGAGTAAAACTAGAGAAGAGTGATTTATTACAAATAAAATACCAAATGCCAATGATTTTCGCTAAAATAAGAGGAGAATAAGTTTAACAGAGCGAAAGAATTTTATCGGAGAAGTCTTAGTCAAAAGAATAAATTGTTTCTTGATTATCAACAAGAAAGTCTCCCTAAGTGGATAACCACTAATCCTTTTGAGTAACAGAGAAAATCACCCATAGAAAACCATTCACGCTTTGTAATGTTGAGGAGAAACGCCATCAAATACTATCTTTTGAATTGATCTTCCTCGTCCCAGTTCTCGCTACTCCTTACTCTTTTCTGACATTAGAGGAATTTTGGGGTCTAAAATGGGCCTCCTAAGGAAAATAATAAAATAATAGTTAAAATAATAAAATAATGGTTAAAATAATAAAATAATATTAATTAATTTTGGAGGAAGAAAGAAAAAAAACTACTTTGTGTTCGTATTTTTGACATATCTCCTTGTGTTTTTACTCAAATTTCGATCAGGAGAGCTCGTTGGATGCAGAATTTGATTCTGCATCCAACGAGTACCCACACTGCATGCTTTTGATGGACTCCTCTACCCCAAAAACAAGAAATACCTGAAAAAACGTGATGATGATGTCCATCATTTCTTGTTTTTGGGGTAGAGGAGTCCATCAAAAGCATGCAGTGTGGGTACTCGTTGGATGCGGAATCAAATTCCACATCCAACGAGCTCTCCCGATCAAAATTTGAGTAAAAACACAATGAGATATGTCGAAAATACGAACAAAAAAAGTAGTTTTTTTTAATGACAAATATGCCAATTCAACCATTATGGTTGACTTATTTTATTGAAATTCTATTGGTTCTTGAATTCGAACTCACAAAAACTTATTTTGGCACGTTTTCTTATAAGGCCCATTTTAGACCCCAAATTTCCTCTAATGGTAATTGAGCACAACTTACATACGCAAATGGATTTATATACCATAATGTATGTCGATTGTAGCCATGGTGATAATCTTGGTGAAGCCTACAATGTTAGTATGTAAACGACATCATCCGCAGTTAGTCCTTGGTTGTAAAACTCGAGATTCGACAAGTAGAAACAATGCCCATACTTAACCTCATTATCCACGGTAGTATTTATTTTTCTACCAGTCAACTCCGACTGATAGTGTTCCTGGCATATCGTGCCAGGTTAGCATATAACATTATACAGCATTCATCAACTCACTTATTTTCAATATTAATATCTGTATATAATCAAATCCATGTAAGCCCTTAAAAATACCAATCTCAATATGACCCAAGCAACAACAATGCTATCAAATTATCAATGGCTTTAATCAACAAGATCCTTCAATCTAGGACTAGAATCAATTCTAGGGTTCTTACTAGACTCTACAAATAGACATGTGATATCAATAAGTATCCATTCAAACAATTAGCCTATCTGGATGCTAGATCAATACCGTCAAAACATCAGATAGTTCAAAACTCTAACCTAAGAACAAGGAACCATTTCTAGAATATTCACCAATAGGAGCATGCTTCTAAGAATTCATTTACTTAAAAATTATGAAGCTGGTACTTGTAACTAAACAAATACTTTTCGATATGTATAACATCATTCACTAATATCAAGAAATAAATTTTCTAATCTATCTCTTTAAGGATTTCAATGCTCAATTCAGCATTATCATGAACATAAGGAGATAGTGTTTAACTTGTATTTATATATGTCACTTTAGTGAACAAGCAATAGGTTTAAAATACAAAACTTCAATACCTCTATTAATGGACTTCTAACCATAAAATCATTATCAAATTTCAATCCTTCATTTTACTACCAGGTCAAGAAATGTGTCAAACCTTCTTTAAGCATTAAATCAGATCCTTAGTATTCAAATTGCAAGAGAGGAGAATAAGTGTCAAAGGAAAAACTCATCAATAATCAGATTTCAATTTGTATAATTTTCATCACTCAACAACAAAAAAATAAAATCAGAATTTAATACCTATGTAATTAATTTAATTTGGAAGCCAAATAAGGATTTCAATCTAAATATTCAACCAAAAATCTCAATGTCGGCAATCCAACATAATCAAAGTTTACCATCAATGATATCAATCAAATTTCAATAGACAAAGAACTCAGATTTGAAGCAAATGATACCAATGTTAAGTGCAATGTTGTTGGAGGACTGACGGCATTCATTTTCAAGATTCATATGCTCAATGATTTAGATAACAAAATCAATTCTTCAACAGTGTTAATGCCCAAAGAGATTACACAGGAAAGAATCCTTTCAAGGTAAGATAAGCCTAGTTTCAGATATATGATATGGTTGTCATCAAACCACCCAAAATGTTACGATGAGTAGATCATCCATTACGTTACGACGAGTAGATCAAGTAACCTATGATTATGTTAGTAAACTAGGCCATGATACTTGCATCTGGTTGTTTATCAAATTATTAAACTAGAAAATTAGGCTTGTGGAATAATTGCAAATATAGGACAGCAGAGAATGTGACTCATTAGGTCTTTAGGTACTTAGGTAACCCTTCAAATGCTAATTTTTAACAACACTATTCACTGTGTTTTACAATGTAACCTATCACAATCCACATGGAAACCTACATCATGTCATTATCACAATTTAATTGCCACATTATTATTATAGTAGAAGGTACTTTCACCGACCAGGAGTCTATCTAAGAAGACTCTTATACCTTACCAATAATTTACTTGTGCAGTTCAAATAATGATGAAACAGTCGTATTAACCATTCATAAATCCTTTCGAAAGAAAATCAAATGAAATAACCAGATACCTATGTACTTATGTCGTTGGCTTTAACATGGAAGTGGAAAAAATAATGACCGTCTTTTCTGATTTGAGAAGAGGTTCCTCCTTCTCCTGCACAACTACAAGGTCAATAAACATTTGTGTTGGGTACAACTTAAGCTACCTGGATTGGCCGAAGGATGTGAACTTGTTTTTTTTCTATTATCAAAGAGAAAAAACTCAATCGTTAGTTAAAATGAAATATGAGGAAGCATTTCAACTCTCGCTCTGATACCATATGTTACATACCGCTTGTACCTCATTGCCATTATGTGTGGAAAAGGAGTAAAATTTTGTTTCATTGTTACTAACAAAGTGAGTCAAAACTGTTATTGGGAGATTTACATGGCGCTTCAAAAAAACATATCCAATCAAATTTGAAAATGTCAAAACCATGTGCATTGTAAAACAATAATTTTACAATTTTCTTTAATGTAAACTTCCCAATATATCATTCATAACCACAAGCATTTGAATCATCATAGTGCCCTGCAAACGAATTACTGTGCATACAATAAAACATTATGATAACAATAACATTTTGATTATCCAACGATTCCCCCTCCCTGTTAGGACATCTTCCCTTGAGATGTGAAGCGATGTAGTTTCATCAAGTCTTTGTATGATCTCCAGTGGTATCCACTCAGCCTGATAGGGAATCCATTCAACTTGCATCCATTTAACATCAAAAAAAGAAAGGAAAAATATAACCACTCTTAGAGGAGATGAATTGGCCAGCTAGGAACTTTTGCAGCCACTAGCTCCACTGAAATCGCCCACGCGCTGTTGTGGAATTCAGGGTTCGGAAATCTATTGGAGAGGGACTTGGTTTATCTCCAACATTTTGAAGAAGGTTAGAGGTAAGCTGTGATCATATCGCCTATTGGTTTTTACCACCGATACCAAATGAAAACTTTACATTGAACAAGTTCTGCATAAAAGAGGTTTCATGTTAGGGTTTTGTGCTTCCTTCAATAGTTAATGGTATGAGCTCTCATGGGGCTTGTTTTTGAACAAAAGTTATGGCACCAATGAACACTTGAAGATTGCAGATTATTATAATGCAAAAGGGATCTATGGCATATGTTTAGTTGAATTATAATTTTGTACATGTTGTACTAAAGAAATACTGGGATAGATCTGAACTTGTTGCATGGAATTGTATGTCTTGAACGATAGGGGCTTGAGAGCACCGAAATATCTTCGGGGTTCAGAACAAAGAGAAGAAAAGAAGAGAAGAGGACGAAATAGAAGAAGGAAAGATGGTCAAAGAAAACATTGGAACACCGAGGATGATGTTATATTAAGGGGGGAAGGCTGATGTCCATTAGCCGTCTGGTTCACTTTCGAGGAAATCCTGTAAGGAATGTTGTCATCCTGGTAAAAACGTGTAAGAGATCAATAATGTCAATGAATAAATATAACTAACTGGATAACTTAAATTTTTCATACTAATAATTTCTTTAAAGGATATGTTATAACAGTGGTGTTATTGTAACTAACTTGAATACTCCTACCAACTACTCTGGTAACAAAGTTCTAGCCTTACTTACCATCTATTTAGTATGCTAAGAATACTCAATATTCACAAGTTAACCCGCAACTTCTGATCATGAAGCTAACAGCCATTGTTGTACTCAGCTTTTAGAAACCAAATTTGCTTCTTTCATCACTCACTTATTATGTGCAACAATGATCCATTTCTAGGTTTATTAGTTCATGATAGCGAGACAATATCCAAACATAATTCTTCCTTATGGCATATGCAATTGTAGTTGTTTCGACTAGCTTGTGACCATGCGATGAAATCTTGTGTTCCTAGCTTACCTGGAAGAGGTGTTTTCATATTACATACATTTTACCTAATGTTAGCATTGGTAGCTTTAATACCTGTGTCATTGATTTCATACAATTTGTATTTGTACTATTTTGACGATTTAATATAAGTCGTTAGCATAGTTACGCATTTTAGCATCAGTTACCTTTTTCTTAAACCATACCTATAGTTGCGGAAAATATTATAGAGTGTGAAGGTAATACGGTGACCCCTAAATGGTCACTATTACGTTTTAACCAGTACCTTGATATCTTCAATGGATGTCTACCTAGTCCTTATAGGGCTAAGTGACTGCAATGTTCATTCAACATAACTTGATATTCTAGTATTAATGCAAATATAGATTATCTCAAAGGTTCTATAACTAAATTTCTTTAGACTGATCTTTCTCATAATGATATACTTATTGTATTCAGGTATCTTAATGGAAATTTTCCAAAACCTAAAGTATACTTTCAACATATAAAAACAAGGGAGCTACGTTTTTCAAAATTTCCAAAAATTCAATATAGTTAATTCAAATGTTATCATCTCGGAAACCTTCCATGATAAACATGAATCATATAGACTCTAGATGTTTTCCTACTAGGGATTTCATCCTTTGGATTTGATCCCTATGTGATGCTACTTTTTTGTGACCCTGCACACCTGCATGATTTGCTCACAAATTCTTGCCTAAAATAAGTTGCATCATACTCTCATAAAACAAATTATAGAACACACAAGTTCCTATTTGAATGCAACAAAATATACTTGTGTATCATATTAATGCTTTACTTCCTCTTCAATATCCTTTCTTGATGTGTTAATATTATGCACTTTAATCTTACTAAAATAATTTTCAGAATGACACAAGTATATCTTGCATAGATGTGTTGCATTAGGCCTAATATAGTCTTCATTTTCTCATTCACCAATCAAACATATAACCTTTCTTGTATTTACAGTTCATGCATCTAACTGCATGCATTGAGAAAACCTGGGCAAACCAATTTAGTTCAATGATATTAACATTAAACAATCTTTTTATTGCATGCATACCCATAAGTAATTATAATATCCCATACTCAAATCATATAGTTCACACATACCTATATGTTGATGAGTCCATTAGGTCCGAGCTTTGTCACTTGGCTCTGATTCCATATCTGATTTCCCCCTTATACCTTAAAGCCAATATGTGCGGAAAAGGGGTAAAATTATTTTTTATTTCACTGTTACTACAAAATGAGTCATACGTGTTAGTGGTAGATTTCTCATGTCATTTCAATGAAACATGTCCCATCAAATTCACTAATGGCAAAACTATACGCATTGTAAAACAATCATTTGACAATTTACATCCATCCCCCTCTGCTACAACCAAACATGCAACTTGCATCCAATTCAGTGAGATAACATAAATCAGACATGCTTGTTATCACGTCGTTAATTAATCCTCTGATTGGCGGAATACTTAGGTGTAGTAGTTACCCTGTCATTTGGTACATACTCCAATGTTATTTTAATCCTTCGACTAACAATATGGATCTCTCTTAAGGGATTTATTATTTAATTACTAGTGAATATTTAGCCACCATGTGTCCACCATCAAGATACCCAGTTTTTTGGGCTATCATTCTTTTAAACCAAGATGATCGATCAATGGACTATTCATTTCTTTTATTTCAAAATAATGAATTGTATAACGTGCATTTTAATTTAAATCAATAATAGATATTATAACTTTCAATTCTACAACATTATAGTCTCGTTGATGTCAATTTTTCTTTAATGTAAATCCCCTAGAATATTAGTCTTAACCACAAGAATTACATCATCATAGTTCCCTGAACATGACTCACTAAGCATACAAGAAAAATGTAATCTTTGACCTATGATGCATTCTCATTAAACATAATGTGTTTGGTATCCATACAGAATTACTTATAAGCTGCATTCAAACATTTTTAACATCGTCACTTAAGCATATAGGATACCATTTGAAGGGATAATGTACGCAGTAAACTAATATAATCCACATTCTTTTAACTTCATAATCTAAAGTATAAATGATATTATTTAATGGAAATGTGTGCACATTAACACCCATCACAACATAAAAAAAAAAGACAAAATATAAGGTGCAGGACATAGAGAAGACACCAATGTACGTGGTTCAACCCTTACTTGGGGTTACATCCACCAAAGCGTTAAGATTTCTATTAATTCATTTAACCAAAGGGTTACAAAACTGCAGTTCCAAATACTGCAACATAAAAATCTCATATAGAGAATCAACCAAATTCTGCTAACTAGCCTTATCACAAGGTCATTTGAAAAAGACTGCTATTAACATAACATCCAAGCTTCCAACTTATCAAATATGAGTACAAATCTAAAGCCACCCCAAACTAACATGAGACCATTGAGTCTAGAGTTGTCCACAATACCTGAGACTAACCCATAAGGGGAGACTTGGCACTCAAAAGATAGCGTTCACAATGGTTGGGACAACCCAAAACATGGACCATTCAGAAACTGACACTTACACCTCTCACACCAGATAATAATTCCAAAGTATAATTATTTATAAACAGCTTAGAATTCCACTATGGCAAAATGAGAAGGGAAAAGGTAGTCTTCTAACAAATGAGGTCTACAATTCTGAAAGCATATATAGAAAATCATCATACTGTGTCAACAATAACTTCATAATTAAAAATTAAGATCGACATACACAATTCCCTACTTGGCCTCATTTTATTTAAGGGAGAACTCGGTCCATTCTAAGGATTTTTATTCGAATATTGAAATGGTGAGGGATCAAATTTTAATACCCACGACACAAGGATCCATTCTGCGATGGAAACATACCATAGTATTTACACTCAACAATAATGACGTGCATCTAAATATAAGTCGAATTTAGGGAAAAGATTTAAACCCGCAATACTCAGAATCCAATCTGCGGCCTGAGGTACGCACCCTATACTACCTTTAGCAAAGGCATGGATCCATTCCGAGTTTAAAATAGTCAATGACATAATACCCATAATCCAAAGATCTAACTAGCGAATTCGTAAACCCTTTATTTTACAAATAGAAAAGGTTTGGATTCATTTAAAGAATAGTCAACCACAGAATACCCATAATCCAAAGATCTTACTAGCGAATGGGTAAACACTTTATCTTATAAACAGAAAAGGTTTGGATTCTTTTGAAAAAATAGTCAATGAGTTATACCTAAGGAAGGAATGCATAGTAGCTATGGTTTAAACCAATGACGGCTGGTGCGATTTCAAAACTTTCTTCTATTGAAATATGGAGGCTAAGTTCATTGCTGCATAAACATATTCTATACAAATAAAACCTTGACAGAGATACTACTCACATGTCTTTACTAGGGAAATGGTGACCACGACCTAGGAGAAGCTCCAAGTGGTCGCAGATAAAAAAATAATTAAGGCCTTCAAGGGTTTAAAATAAGGAAAAATAGCAGCCATATAATTTTTTCGGATCAATTTTCCTAAACCACACACAATAATGCTGTCATTTTCAAACCCTAACCAAGTATATAACTTGAGAGATATGAATATATATATATGACCACGTCTTAAATTTACCAGGCTGATAAACCCATAGTTTTCAGAACTGAACAAGATCAAATCGCATACCTTCCAACTATGATGTACATCAATTTATGGACAGCGAGTTGATACCTTTGAGCTGGGGTGATGAAATCGAATCCTCCAATAGAGCTGAGAACTCATGAAAGCATAACCTGTTTAGGTAACCTATGCGTTCTCGAACAGATATCTTGGTGCAGGAAGGGAGGGGTCCAGTTTACCATCATTCTCTCAAACCTTCAAAGCAGCAACAGTACCCTTTGCAAGAAACTTTCTATTGGTATATGGAAAACCCAGCGTTCCATGTGGAGCTGGTTATTTTCCCCCGTGCCCCCCCTTTGCCATGATTTTCAAGTCTATTTAATAACTGAAGAAATAAAAGAGCAACGGTCCCTTTCCCTAGGTGCGTCAAGCGCTCCTTAATCAAGGCAGCAAATTCTGCCCTTACTTTTTGTTGGGGCTGGCCCCCTTTAATTTCAGTGGTTAGCAGTTCTGCCCCTGTTTTTGCTAGGACTGGGCCTCTTTAATTTCGCTGTTAAGAATTTAGTTGGGGGCATGCTTTCATCCCACACCAGTCTTTTTCCTTTAAAGACAATTATTTATTTTAATCCCATGTAATGGTTAATGGAAAAATATAATAAGGATAAATGTCTGAGAAGACATGACCTCTCACTTGTCATAGGAGGACGACTATCCTCATATATTCATATCTGCAACGGATTGGTCCTACTTAGGATTATTACTATTATTATTTATCTTTCCCACTTGTTCTATCTCTTTTTATTATTATGGCAACAACCTTTGTATATGCAAATGGTTAGTCATAGTCGATTTTATTCCTATGTAAAGAATACCATCTTCTCCATCTTACAAGGGAAAGAAAGTGTAGACACTAGACGTAGGATCATATGGGTCCTCTATTTGTTAACCCAAGGATCATCTTGATCTTGAATTAATCCAAATTAGGGCGACACCTAGGGCTTAGGTTGTTAATAAATAGACACCCCTTCCAATGGAACAACCCCTCTCTTGTCTTGACCATTGGTTTTTGGGGTTTCTCTTCCCCTCGTATTACCCCCTCTCTATTTTTACCCCTTAACTCTACTGAGTGTGACTCCTTTTATCCCAACTTAATCATATTATGGTTACGTACCAAGCCGGGATTAAAAAAATTTGGCGAAACATGTATCCACATAAGAACGGATAATAGCTCTAAAGATCCGGGACATAAGTTAGTCCGCTTAGGCTTACTTCCACCTAGGTCGAAAATTTAAAAACCTTATTTCATTGAAAGAAGACGTTCACTCTTCTTCCCACAGACCGATGTACTGTTTTTACCTTCCCTAGTAGATTCAGTCACGTGTTGTTTAAGTTGTGTCCCTGTGTCACGTCACCTAAAGATACAAGGTTCTGCTGGTGGGGCCTTGGCCTTGAGCTCCTCACCAGAGAACAAATACATTCAGGAACTACAAAATATTCATAGGCGTTTCAAGAGGGACATTACATCCTCCCTCCCTTAAGATAACACCGTCCTCAGTGTTCTATCATTTTCTTTGACCAACTTTCATTCTTCTACTTCATCATCTTTTCTTCTTTTCATCTCTTCGTTCTGAACCCTGGAGATCCTTCGATACTTCTCAAGTCCCCATCGTTCAGGACCTGCAATTTTCTGCAACAAATTTGGGTCTAACTCAATTTTTCTTCAGTGCATTAAAATAATTCCATTTAAAAAAAAACCTGAGATCCCTTTTGCATTGTAATAATCAACAATTCATGGGACACTTCCCATTTTTTTTCTTTTTCTTTTTCTTATTTTTTTTCATCTTTATTTTTTATTGGCGTCATAATTCCCAATCATTTCCATAATGCAAATCATTCATCAATAAACATAATTGCTACCCTTTTGGGTGTCAGTTTTGTCACATTACACATTAAGCATGTAATAGTTTAATTGCTCGAAATTTTGTTTTACATTCGTTATGGTTCCCGAACTCCATTGAGTTTCCTTTCATTTCTTGGGTGGACTTATGACAATTCCTGAGGTTACTCTCCCTTTTAACCACCAGTTAAAAGTTTCCCACTCAGTGACATCAAACAACGTCCTGTCTTCTAGATGTCAAATTTTTGCTTAGGTCTTTTTGCCACACCATATGCCTAACACCAATGTGCTCACATGGCAATCGCTTTCCTAACACCATTGTACTCTTGTGGCATTTATGCCTAACACCGATGTGCTCATGTGACAATCAATTGCCTAACACCATGGTGCTCCCACGACATTCAAATTTTTTTCTTATTCGCATCTTAATATTCAATCTTTCACTATTCGTGATACACACTCCTTAGTGCTCAACATGACTTACTATCATTGTCCTGATTCGTGAATAAGCTACATGGTTAGTCAAAGCATTTTAATACTAAGAATTAATTAATCAATTACCAGAATTTCATAATTAGTAGTGATTTTAATCGTCATTCCCAAATTATATCACCCTATAATTCATTTAGAAAAATTACCCCTTACCTTTCTCTAAGAAATTTGGTGTAACTTATAAACGCAGGAGGATTCTACACACCGTAGTGCATGCCAACTGCATCAATGGTCAGAATCGTAATGAAACCTGCAATGTTAGTATATCATCATCCACTGTTAATCCTTGGTTTATCAAACTTGAATTTCGACAATTTATAATGATTAAGTCGTCACCCATACTTAATCCTTGTCAGTTAAGGCATTGAATTACTAATAGCCACTTTCGGCTGATAGTATTCCTATCATAACCTGCAAGATTAGCACATAACCTCATTCATCAATTATTTTTGATATCTATGTCTTCAGACATCCTTACTTGTCTATATATTCAGATATTCGCTAGTGAAGGGGTATTTATTCCTCCTTCATGAGTGGATATGCTAGGGACACAAACATTCCAATATCGTTATTAGCTCAAGGTAAAACATAATTTCAACTACTTATGTCCCCTCGTACAACTTTTCTAGCTCATTCGAATGCAAACGTTTTCACCGGTGCACTCCTTCTACACAACCAATAACATTAGGTACAACATACCATGCTTTTACCTTAGCTGAGTTGCAGGCCAATCCATTAGCCATCTGGTTCCCTTTCGAGGAAATCCTGTAAGGAATGTTGTCGACCTAGTAAAAATGTGTAAGAGATCAATAATCTCAATGAATAAATATAACTAACTGCATAACTTTACTTTTGCATACCAATAATTTCTTTGAAGGATACGTTATAATAGCGGTGTTATTGTAACTAACTTGAATACTCCTACCAACTACGCTCGTAACCAAGTTCTAGCCTTACTTAGCATCTATTTAGTATGCTAAGAATACTCAATATTCACAAGTTAACCCACAACTTCTGATCATGAAGCTAATAGCCATTGTTGTACTCAGCTTTTAGAAACCAAATTTGCTTCTTTGATCATTCACTTATTATGTGCAACAATGATCCATTTCTAGGTTTATTAGTTCATGATAGTGAGACAATATCCAAACATAATTCTTCCTTATGGCATATGCAATTGTAGTTGTTTCAACTAGCATGTGACCATGCGATGAAATCTTGTGTTCCTGGCTTACCTGGAAGAGGTGTTTTCATATTACATACGTTTTACCTAATGTTAGCATTGGTAGCTTTAATACCTCTATCATTGATTTCATACAACTTGTATTTGTACTATTTTGACGATATAATATAAGTCGTTAGCATAGTTACGCATTTTAGCGTCACTTACCTTCTTCTTAAACCATTTACCTATAGTTGCGGGAAATCTTTTAGAGTGTCAAGGTAATACGGCGACCCCTAAATGGTCACTATTACATTTTAACATGGGGACTTCACTTAGTGAACATCTCACATATCACGTGCAATCGTGGGATATTAAAGAATACCCTTAATTTCCAGAGATATTGACCCAAAATCTTTTTGTTGAAACCCCCTCCCAATACTTAAAACCTCCTCCCCACCCCTTTTTATACCTCAATCCTTATAAAACACCCTACCCAGCCCCATCTTAAACCCCTCATCCCCCCAATACTTGCAATATATTGGTTCAATTTTTAATAATTTTAAAACCCACAATATGAACTAACGTGATAGGATATTGGTCAACAAGTGAAGCCCCCGTGCATTTTAACCAATACCTTGATATCTTCAATGGATGTCTACCTAGTCCTTCTAGGCCTAAGTGACTGCATTGTTCATTCAACATAACTTGATATTCTAGTATTAATGCAAATATAGATTATCTCAAAGGTTCTATAACTAAATTGCTTTAGACTGCTCTTTCTTAGAATGATATAGTTATTGTATTCAGGTATCTTAATGGAAATTTTCCAAAACTTAAAGCATACTTTCAACATATCAAAATATGGGGGCTACGTTTTCCAAAATTTCCAAAAATTCAATGTAGTTAATTCAAATGTTATCGTCTTGGCAACCTTCCATGATAAACATGAATCATATAGAGTCTAGATGTTTTCCCACTAGGGATTTCATCCTTTGCCTTTGATCCCTATGTGATGCTACTTTTTTGTGACCCTACACACCTCCATGATTTGCTCACAAATTCTTGCCTAAAATAAGTTGCATCATACTCTCATAAAACAAATTATAGAACACACAAGTTCCTATTTGAATGCAAGAAAATATACTTGTGTATCATATTAATGCTTTACTTCCTTTTCAATATCCTTTCTTGATGTGTTAATATTATGCACTTTAATGTTACTAAAATAATTTTTAGAATGACACAAGTATATCTTGCATAGATGTGTTGCATTACACCTAATACAGTCTTCATTTTCTCATTCACCAATCAAACATATAACCTTTCTTGTATTTACACTTCATGCAACTAACTACGCGCATTGAGAAAACCCGTGCAAACCAATTTAGTTCAATGATCTTAACATTAAACAATATTTTTATTGCGTGCATACCGATAAGTAATTATAATATCTCATATTCAAATCATATAGTTCACACATACCTGTATGTTGATGAGTCGATTAGGTCCGAGCTTTGTCACTTGGCTCTGATACCATATGTGATGTCCCCCTTATACCTTAAAGCCAATATGTGCAGAAAAGGGATAAAATTATTTTTTATTTCACTGTTACTACAAAATGAGTCATACATGTTAGTGGTAGATTTCTCATGTCATTTAAATGAAACATGTCCCATCAAATTCACTAATGGCAAAACTATACGCATTGTAAAACAATCATTTGACAATTTACATCCATCCCCCTCTGCTACAACCAAACATGCAACTTGCATCCGATTCAGTCACATAACATAAAGCATACATGCTTGTTATCATGTCGTTAATTAATCCTCTGATTGGCGGAATAATTAGGTGTAGTAGTTACCCTC
>LPNX010990697.1:317284-387121 GCA_001517045.1 Pseudotsuga menziesii | reverse complement strand
AGGACTAATAATTTATATTCATTTTGTTTTGCGTGCAAAATAATTGAAAACGACGGCAAGGCCGTTCATAGAGTCCCTGCTAGCCGATGGCAGGGACTAATAAGGTGTGTATCGTTTTTTTTTAAATGATGTAACAATTAATTATAGTTTTCAAAAATTATGTTTGTTTATAAATTATGTTTAAATATTAATTTATATTTTATATAATTTCAATTTTAATAATAAGGCGCTATGACATGAGTGATGAGTGGTAATGTCTATAAATAAAAATAAAAGTTATAAAAACAAATAAAAAAATTAAATCTAATCGTTTCATCTTATTAATTTTAATGACAACTTAATTAGTGATCTTATTAGCTCATGAATATTTATATCCAATCAAAGACAATTATTTTCAATCAAACAAATGATTACAAATTTTGCAACCTTGGTATAAACAAAGATCAATATGAAGTGAAGTTTTCCAAGGTCTCCAAACATTATCAAAAGTATTAATCATTGCATGGAGTCAATATAACCACACAGTTTTTGGTTCGCTAGTATCTAATATTGTTAACCAGAAACAAACAACTCCAGTACAACCTGTACAACTATTCATCCACATAATGCATATATGAAGCTAACCACAATAGGAATACGAGGAATAGTAAGATTACTATGGGTTAAAAATATATATATATAAGTATAAGAAAAAAAAACTATATGTACTGAAAAGAATAAGTCTATATGTACCCAAAAGTTGATACAAGGCCTTGGAAAAACTCGAAACTTACATTCACTTCAACAAATCTCACTGTTGTGGGAAAACATTGAAAACTAACTGCAAACTACAACGAAGTGACAATTATTTATCTAGTTTTACTTTATAAGTGTTTCCAAGAAATGGTGGAAATGTCCACATCCACCTAGTGGTGAATATGCATACAAGCAACATTGGAACGTTACTTGTGGAAACCAAAATGAGTGTAAAGTACAGGTGTCACAATTATGCATCTGCAGTACATTAAGTAATAGACTTATGAAAGAAAGAAAACATGGAATCTAGAATCATCTCTGAAGTTAATGTGAGGCCACATGTAATGCAACATACAAAATCTTACAAGGTTAACATGTTGTGTCAATGCTGTAATTGAAATTGTGGCATTCTAGTTTTCAATTAAAAGATGTTTTTTATTGAGGAGAGTAATTTTCAATTAAAAGATAAATATATACTCATTTACTCATGTTTTTCATTGATCGTGCACTTTGAAAATCAAGGGTGGAACAAAACAAACTACTAATATTGGCACACACAACTCAATAGTAAATGTGTTGACATTATGCATTTGAAGTACGTTAATAGATAAACTTAGGAAACAAACAAAAGTTGGAACATAGAATACTTTCCAGAGGTTAGTGTCGGGCCACATGTAATGCAACATACAAAATTTTTCAAGGTTAACATGTTGCATCAATGGTGTAATTGAAATTGTGACATTTTGTTCCAAAGGACTTGAGCTAAAAGGCTAGATAAATATAATATGCCCTTTGTACAAGCAATTCATTAAAAAACACATTGCAATCAACATTGTACTATGATGTTCTCTCCTTCCTTTGTCAAAAGAAGAATAATAAGGTTGATTTTCAAAGGTATGGATTGTATTGGATTCCTCAACTATTATTGTACCCGAACTTGCACATACCAACCTGCAACAAATCATTCACGAAAGTGGAGTTTTCTATGTATTATCCATGATGCACTTTGAAGAGAATTTGATAAAATAAATTTATTTTGCTTTGCTCCATTCATAAAGGAAAGCATTTAGTTTCCTAATATAGGTAATGTTTTATTTTAAGTTTATAAAAATATAATAATGTAAACATTTGAATATATAAAATTCTTCTAATAACACTATTTTTTGGACAAAAGTTCTCTTAATATAGAGAGAGGGAAGTCATACATTTTTCAATTCAAATTGACAACCATGGGGTTCAATTTAATTCTCAATGTGATTTTGTGGAGGAGGGTCAAAATTTGTTCCAACCAATTCTTGGTACTTGCTTTCTTTTCTTTTGGCCATTGACTTTCCCTTGGCTATAAATGGATGTCAAGCTTGTTTATAAGCCTTTTTTCCCATGAGAAAGTAAAATTTTCAACCAGTTACTAAGACTGTAAGAATAATAAAATGCTACTAAATTTTAACATATATCAAATAATTTATTTTTTTTATATATCAAATCAATATTTTTCAAAAAAATGTGAATAGATACTTGAAAATATTTTAGGAACAAGACCTATAAATTGTAACTTCGACATATTGGAAGTGTACAAAGTGGAATTGGGAGCCTCCCATGATAAAACCTTGTTTCCATACCTTCGTCAGTCATGAGTCAAAACCCGTGCCTTTTCCATTCACAAGTGTTAAAACTTAGCTCAATATCAAAATAGAAAAAACAATTTCATGTTTAATAAAAAACACGGGAGAGTTTCATTAAAATCTGTTTTAGATTATTATCAAATTTATGAAAAATTGAAAATTACATCTTACTAAAATTACTAGCTCCAAGTTTCTGGTATCCAGAGGAGAGCACTTTTCATTTTTCTAGAGAAATGGATATCTAAATTCAGCACATTCTTCTAACTTCTGAGGCTAAAATGCCATAGGTGATGCTTGATAAATTCGGTAGATGATGTTGATGGTAGGGAACCATTGAAGATGATCAATGATGGACTATGTAGGTAGGGAGGAAAGAATGTTTACTTATTATATGTGGATAGAAGGATCAAGGAAAACTCAATAGGGTGATCTAGAATTATAGATAGACTTAGGTTGAATCCAAATTTGGCCTTCATTGAGGGATGGTGTTTCCAATTAGTATGGTACCTATATCTAGAATTAAATAATAACTCTCAAGAAAATCCTTTAGAAGTAGTAGAAGTGACATTTAGGATGAGGGATTCATAAAGTTCAAATTAAAGTTCAAAAGTGTACCTTTGAAGGAGATGACTTTCTCAAGTCATGATCCAAAATCTAGACTCTATGGACAATGGATGGATCCAAAATATAGAGTAGGAGAATATCCCCTTTCACTAACATAAAATGGAATTAACATTGCCATTAATTATGGGACAACACCCTTAATGTTAAACATGTACAAGTGGAGGAGGATAGAAATAGGAACTGTGATGGTTGTGTAGTAGTTTAGAGGAAAGGGAAGGTGGTGCCACTAAGAAACCCAATCCAAGGTCCCTTTCTTCATTAAACTCACTCATGAGGTGAATAACCATTAGAAGATGGAGAAGGAGGGATATAAACCCAATCTCAAGGAATAAATAAAGAAGACAATCACAATCATAATGAAAATATATAGAACTTAATAATGAAGGATACAATACACACTAATGAAACAACTAATCAAAGTCATATCCAAGGAGGGGAGGAGGAAGAAAAAATAACAAGAAGACAAAATAAGCGGCTATATACATGAAACTAAATGAATTTAAGATAAACCACACCAAAGAAATGGAATCAACAACAAATAAGGAATGAGATTGTGGCAATGCTAAAATAGTAATATTGCAAATTACCTTGATACTAAAAAAGAAAAAGAGAGCATAAAGAATATATATATATATATATTAATTAGAGGTGAATGAAATAAGAGGAGGAGGATGTGGAAGAAGTTGACATGGAGTTATTATCCTTGCATTATAACAAAACATTTATAATTTCCCTTTCAAGTTAGCAATTGGTGAATCTACACTAGTACATGATAAATGGAAATGGGAGGATTTAAATGTTGAAGGATTGTCAAGTTTCCATAAGATATCATGAATAGACACAAATCCCACAAAGTTAACAAAGTCTAAGTTGGGATGAGGGGAGAAACATGTCAATGATAACTTGAAGGAGAAAAGGGAGCAATTAATTAACCAAAGACAAACAACCTCACTTAAGGAGACATTTCTTCAAACGCCTATGCCTTCTAAATGAAAATCCTTTTTGACACAAAACCTGTCGACAGGGTTCACTCTCTGTCGACACCCAAACCACCATGATCTCCCTGAGCACCGGCCCAGGCCCAGACAGGTTTTACCCCATCCGGCAACACCTGCAGATCGGATGAAGTCTCACCCGAGATGTTCGAGGGAGAGCTGTCAAAACCAAGTTTCCGCAGTGTGAAGGAGGACCGTGCATCTACTTTTCATTTTAGCGCAGCATTATTCAACAAATCTAATTATTCAAATTATGCATTAACAGAAGCATGTCATCATTCAATAGATCGCATTAACATAGTTTAATCACAGCAAAACATCAGTGCGCAAAAAGATTTAGCAGTATCTCATCATTTATAGTAGAGAAACAACACATCATTCACAGATACACATCACATTCACATTTGGATCACAGAAAACAGGAAAACAAAAAGACAATAAAATACACAGTGGTTCTGCTCAATCTCAGTCATGTCATATTATTTGTCACAGCAAAACACAGGTTCTCAAAACAGTCCCTCAATCACATACATATCTAGAAACGTCTCAGCAAAAACAACTAAGAAATATCCAAGCACATCTCAGACATTCCCACTCAGATGATCCAACCAGCAAGAACAAGATCTAAGATGAAGTAACACTTGCACTTCTAAATATACTTAAAGGCTTGCGCCTTTACATTGCTGGTCCACTTCCTAACTACTTCTTAACATATTCCACAAAATAATGACCATAATCCATAAAATGTGGTCCAAATCTACAAAATATGACCAAAATACATAAAATATTGTAAATTTGCCTTGCGCTCCGTTTTCCACCTTGTGCACCATCTTTGACTTTGCGCAACATTAGCAATGATGCGCAACTAACTTACCCCAAAATTTCTTGCAAACAGGCCCCCAACACAATCTTGTGGCTCACCCTCAAGCCACATCAGTTGGAAATAGTGTATCCGTTGATCTTCAACTTGAAGTCCTCACACTGTTGGGTAATTTCCTTGACCTGTTCTTTGATTTTCTCAATAGTATCCTGGATTTATGTCAAGTCATGCTCTAATGGGTGCTCGATGATCTTTGTGGTGACATCCCTCCTGCCCTCCTGAACCTCTTGGAGCACCAAAACTGCCTTTACCGAGAGTTGCGCACCAATCTCTTGAAATTCATCTAACTGCGGCGTGCGCCTCTATTAGCGATCCCTAGCCTTTGCAATTCATTGCTACAAGTTCTTCAATTCTGTGGTCTTTGTGATCTATATGAATGGGCGCATTGCTTAAAGCGACGTCTTCAATGTTTCCAACTGCCCCTCGACCTATTGCAACTACGTGTTCAGCTGCTCCAACTGCGTTTCTTGAACTATACTACCCTGAAATTGTGTAGTCGCGTCAATCACTTGCTTTGCTTCTTGCTCCATTTCCTCCATCTATGTTGCTAAGTCCTCAATGGTGATTTTCCACTCCGCAATTTTCTTCGGTGGTGTGTCTCGATGTACCAGGTCCTGCAGGTATGCATTGTCGCACTGTAACTATGTAATGACGACCCCAAGCCGCTCTGCTTTTGCCTCTGCATCCAGGGCCTCTATGCTCTCAAGTACATGTTGGCAAGCATCAGAAACTACCTGCTCCAACCGCACTCTGCTATCCCAGAGTTGCGCTTTCTCTATGACCAATCGATCCTGCTCCTTCTTGATCTCCATAATCTCCTTTGCTTTCTCCTATGTTAGTCGTTCTTTTTCCTTTTGCAACGCCTCAATTTCTTTGTGTGCTTCAGCCTCTTTCTCCTGTGACCTCAAGAACTAATTGTTGATTACTTGTTCATTGTCCTCCAACTCCTTATTGGCGACCTTGTGCATGTGCACCAATGTTTATGTCGACATCCCATTGATGTCTACGGAAATATCCTGTAACTGTTGCAGCGAGGAGTCGAGATCCTCATTGTTGGTCTCGATCACATGCAGAGTAATTTGCACATTCCTAAGCCACATCCCAGTGTTGATCGAGCCAATATTCTGCACAGTGACTGCCTCCTGTGCCTTATTCAAAATTGCATCAATTAAAGATTCAAGGCGAGTTTTTACCTCACCAAATCAATCTATCGCTTGCTTCTTCATATGTTCTCCCACTGCATCAGTCAATGTTGTAATGGCCGCAATGATATGGCTCAATTGCTCCTTAGTCACTGGTGAGGTGCTACTAGTCGCACCTTGATCCTGCCTATTCTCTGTATGGGATTCCTCAAACATCCGCTTTGCATTTGAATCTGTGGGTGCCCCTGTTGACGCTTCATTAGAGTCGTGACCACTCGGTGGTTCGGGCAGAGGATCCACCGGTGCATCAGCTGGTGGACCCATCGACACTTCCTCAATGCTAACAGGTACACGCCACTCCTGGGGCCAATCAACCATAATAGTCTCCAGATCCGTGTCAAAAACCTTATATGCTGTGGGCAGCCATTGTTTACTTTAATCAAACCCGATATCTCTAAGCCTCACGCCCAGTCATGTGGAATTTGTGCTATTGGGATGCCTCCTTCCTATGCTGCGAGTAGGTACGGTTCTTTAGTAATCTCCATTGGTGTGAGCATATCATGGTCCTCATACTTCATCTGCGTCAGCGAGGGCACAATTTCCTTGGTAAAATCATGCCCTGTGGTATCGTCGGCATATTGATCGAGCATTTATAGTTGTTCGACATTGTCCTGCGTTTCACATTAGGCCGATAGGGAGGCACAAACCTAGGAATATCCACAGTGGATACCCTTGGGTGGGCTAATGTCTCCTCAACTCCTGATGTCGATGAACCCGTTTGTGCAATTGCCTCCTCCTATGCCCACGTAGACATTCTAGTATGCCGCTTCTTCTGAACCGAGGACTTCTGCCCCTATGCCCCCCTCTTCTTATTTGGAACTGATTACAAACCCACCGACATACTTGCAATTTCTTCTTAGATGGGTACCCCGATGACTGGTGAATCTCTCTCGTTGGAAATCTCAACTATGACATGCTCATGCAGCATGCCGCATAAGTTCCCCCCCAGTTCTCAATGGGCACTTAACCTTACTCGACTCTACAACTCAACCAATCACTATAACACAAATCACTGCAACACTCTCTACAACTGGATCGACAACTCACACTTGTACGATGGTGAACTTCGACCGCGTTCGGCCACTTCTTATAGCGCCAAATCGATCTTTCGCCCATTATGACCAAATCATTGCGATCCCCTTTTCATCATTAGAACCAAATCATGCATTAATCGCTTGAATCCATCGTCGATCCCATCAATACAACAGTCAAATCCGTCATTAATACACATCTCATCCCAGAGCACCATCGGATAACTATTTTAACTATTGAATTTATGGTTGATTTGACTTTGTCACGACCCTGCGGTTGTTGCAACATGACTCCCTAACTGCGATATTGACTCCTCTACTTGTGCATCCACTTCCTCTTGGTGTTCCATCCTCCTAACTACTATCTCATGCCAAACCAAAAAGATTTTTTGTTTTCATCGCGTAGTGCCTCAAGCATCACGTCGCTCCTGACCCGTCCTGTAGGGCTTCAACCTGCTACCATTCACTAGCTTTAACAACATCGCTCATACATTAGTACCAAGTCTCCTTGTTGAAATAGTTTGTGCTTAATATGTCGATCATGCCAAGCTTTTTGTCAATCATTCTTAACGCGCTGGTGAAAACCTGCAACAAAGCGGTCTTCCTTGAGCTACACCAACTAAGTCGGGTGTTCTTCTAATGCTGCTTCATTGTCCATGCCCGTCGTTGCTGCTATGTGCAAACTTGGAACAATGTACTCCATCGGCATGACTGCCTCTTGCCCATACACCAATTTGAACGGTGTATGTCTTGACAATCTTTTGCAAGTGGTGCGATATTCCCATGAGATTGTTGGAATATTCAAATCCCAGTCGTCACGGTTTGCGTTACATACCTTTGTGAGAGCATGCTCCAACACCTTGTTGAATGCCTCCACTGTCCCATTTGCTTGTGGATGATAGGGAGTACTCTTCTTATGTTGGATATGAAGCTCCTTTATCAATGCGCTGACTGTGCGATTGATGAAGTGACTCCCTTGGTCACTCATCAATATCCTTGGGCACCCAAACAGATCAACAATGTTGTCAAATCAAAACCTCATTGTTGTCACAGCAATGCAATCTATAATAGGTGTGGCCTCCACCCATCTTGTCTAATAGTATGTCATTGTGATGATGTATCGTGCACCAGTTCTCTTTCCAGGTGGTTTGATTGGTCCCACAAATTCCACAACCCATTTATCAAATGGTTGCAACATCATCTCATACCTTCTTGATGGTTTCCCAGTTCTTTGACAAACATCACAAGTCTGTGCATAGTCCATCACATCACCATGGAGAGTGGGCCACAAAATCCCTGCACATAGCACTTTCCTGGCAGTAGCGTGACTGCCATAGTGTCCACTTGTGAATCCTACATGGTCCTCTTCCATTATTTGCCCTTGTTCATGTGGCAGGACACACTGTCATAATATATAATATGGTCCTAGCTTATAGAGTTGTCCAGCGATCAGCTGGAAATCCATGGCCTTAACAACCAACTACTTCTTCTAACTTGTAGTAAGCTCTTTTGGTGTTGTTCTCATCACCAAAAACTGAACTATTTGCTCATATTAATCATCAACCATCTCAACTTTGAATAGTTGCGCATCTGACAACCCATCTTCAATGTTTCTTGGTTCTTCACCTGTCTCAATTCGTGATAAGTGATCTGGGCCCGCATTCAAGTGACCGAACTTCACAATTATCTCAAAATCAAACTTTTGAAAGAGAAGTAGCCAATGACATATCTTCCCCCCCAACATAGGCTTATTGACGAGGTATTTCAAACTAGAATGGTCGGTGAACATCTTGAAATGACTGCCCAATAGGTAATGTCGAAACTTCTACAGTGCATATACCATTGCCAGACCTTCCCTCTCTATTGTAGTATATTTTTTCTCCATGGACGACAAATTCCCACTAGTGAAAGCGATCGGGTGATCAAGATCTCCTTCACTTGGTTTTGTCAGCACCACTCCCAATGTAATTGACAATGCATCTACGTGGACATGGAACTCCTTACTCCAATCAGGAAAAACTAGTATTGGTGCAGAAGCCATCGTCGCCTTTAGCGTATCAAAACTGCCCTAACACTCCTGACTCGATACAAAGACCGCATCCTTCTTGAGAAACCTCAGCATAGGAGTTGCGATCGCAGCATAACCTTGGATGAACTTGCGGTAGTATCCTGTGTGTCCTAGTGTCGCTCTCAGTTGCTTCACATTTGTAGGTGGTGGAAAACTCAACATGAGCGCAATCTTTGCAGGTTCAACCAACAATCCTTGCTTGCAAACATTGTGTCCCAACAACATCCCAAAAGGTGCACATAAAATGCACTTCTTTGAGTTCAATGCAATCTGATGTTGTCGACAGCGCTCTAGCATCAATCGCAAGTTCGCCAAATGGTCCCTGATCAATCCATAAACCGTCCAGTCATCCTTATACACCGCCAGAAACTTCTGAATTAAATATTTGAATGCAGTGAAAACAATCCTAGAGAAAATCACAGGTGCACTCTTCAGTCCAAAGGGCATCACAGTGTACTAAAAACATCCCCATTCAATAACAAAGGTTGTATTAAGGCGATCTTCCTTCGCAATATTAATTTGGTGATAGCTAGAAAATCCATCCATGAATAAATACATTTGTTGACCACCCACTCCTTCTAGCACCTCATCAGTGAATGGTGTCAGAAATGGATCATGCAAACATGCATCATTCAATTTTCTAAGGTCAACACAAATCCAAACCTCACATGTCTTCTTTTCTTACACAACCATGGGGTTGATCCATTATGATTCCTCAATCAGTTCTATTATCCCAGCATCCATCATTCTATCGAGCTCATCTTTGACCCTTTCCTTGTATCACAGATTCAAGTGATACGACCGCTGCTTTACTGGCTTCGCATCTGGTTTCAGTGGGATCTTCATCTCTCCTAAGTCTCCCATTATTCCCTTCATCTCAGAAAACTCTGTAGGAAACAAATATTGGAATTCATCCAGCAGATCTATTATCTTTTCCATGGTTTCTTCATCCCAGCAGCTCCCAACATTTGCAAACTTTGGGTTCTCCTCTGTCCCAATGTTTACCTTCCAAATTTTTAACGGTTGATTCATCGGATCCATTGGTACATTAGGTGCTGCAACATCCTGACTCCCTTTTGTCTCTGGAATATTGATGTTTCGCGGATCCTCACCATCATCTAGTCCTCCTGTCACATTGCTGCACTCCATCATCGACTGCATTGGACATCTCACATGCGGATCCACTGGATATGCAACTATAACTACCTTCAGAACAACGTCGTGGATATGCTGCAGTGCACTATGAATAACTGGATTGGTATCCACGAAACTGAAGATGTGATTGAAGCAAATCGTCAACTCCTCCCAAGTAGTGATCTCTCTGTGTAACTCTGCTAATACATACCACGATCGTGGCATCTCGTCCAACTTAAGGACAAAGAAATGGACCCACTCATCCTTTGGTCGCGATGCCCACAAGGTCTGACACTCAACCAGATGATCACCAGGGTTATTTTGTCCATCGTACCTTCTAGCATGGTACTCTTCTACATCGCCAAAGTGAACTGTCATTAATATTCGACACTACGACCATCCATTGATCAAATTCTTATGGGTCACCCACCAATGTGATGGAGTAGTCTTCAATGCCTCACACAATGCTAGGAACCACCGTGGTTCTGATACCTTATCTTCAAATTCAACTAGAAACTCAGATAACTCAGGAAGTCCTTCATATACTGGTAGCTCAACCGTTTTTGTTGTGACTCGACACAATGATTGCGTAATCAAGCCACACTTCCAAAGCGATACCTCATGCATCTGATTCTGCCAGTTTTCCAAAGCATCATTAGAATTCGAAGATGTAGAGCTAGAGCTGCGCCAACCGAGCTCACCATCGACAATTGGATGGATGTAATCCTCTAATATGATATATGCGTGATCCCATCCTCATATGGATTCCTCTCTAACTAGTTCCACATATATTCGTCCTTTAGTCGGGTCCATCAGGGCGATGACCCTTATGACGCAGTTTTCAAAAGTCATAACACGTTTCTAAAAGTTTATCATCGCCAAACTGTCATTGGCCCATCCAATTGCCAACAGTGTGGGATATGAACCTTCGCCATTAATAACTTCAATCACATCAAAATCAGCATAAGTCTTCATCCCCTCCACTTCCACTACACGACATGGAACTCACCCAATTGGTGTTAAACTATCCTGGTTAACTAGACGCAGCTGCATAGGGGACCAAACCAACTTTGGGATCCCCATCTTTTCCTAGGTTTGCTTCATTAGAATGTTGACGTCTGATCCTAGATCCAATATGACTGAATCTACCTCATAGTCCCCAATCTGAATATTCATGCGCATCTCTTTTCCTATCTTTTTCTTGTGTAAATAGTTCACCGTGAACTCCTTCAGTCCCTTGGTCGGTTGATGCAACAGATCATCAATCTTAGCGAGGGCATTAGGATCTCTCGTTAATGACAAACAAATTTCAAATAAGTGCTTCAAGGTACCATGCTATCACGATGGTCATGCTACCGAAGTGGAATCAAAAGTAGCTTGCATCTCATAGACAGGAAAATTACCATGATTTATTCCTATCACATCACGCGCTTCAAAGAATGTGTCTCTTTCAGCATTGACATCAGACTGCACCTTCTTCTTCCCAGCTAGCTGAATTTGTGGAAACGGGCTATCATGCCCCGTCGTCACGCCTCCACGAGTAATGACAGCAACATCAACATCCTGTGTTCTTGGTTTTGCTGAGATCTTCTCAAAATTTGGTCCTTGATTTTGGTTCAGCATTGAATTCACATGTGGGTTCACCTCGTCCTCCTTGGAATCATTCTAGCTGCTGATACTGTGGTTGTTTGAATTGTTGTTGCTGGGGGGGATTCTGTTGTAGCTGCACATACTACGGTTGTTGTGGAGCCATATGCATCTAATTGTACTGCAAAAGTGGCGGAACAAACTGTGGTTGTGGCACAAACTGCATTTGTGGTTGCAGTTGTTGTACAAACTATTGTTGTGTTTGCGCCTGTGGAACAAACTGCATCTACGGTTGCGGTGGTGGTTGTACCACTTGTGGTTGCTGCTGCGGTTGTTGCACCATTCTATGGTCCTCTCCCTTCAAATAGTACATGTCCATTGTTTTGTCCTGGAGCATATCATATGCATGACAATCCTTATCTTCATGTCCAACAGACTAAAAAATGTGCAGTACAAATTCGTTGCCTTCGTGACCATCTTCTGCATATATCCAAAATATTCATGTCGATTCCCATAAACTTGGTAAATATGACACCATGGCATGCCACCATAACTCAATGGGTTTGGTGCTACTAATAGTAAGTAGTTTCAAAAATTTGGGCATTGATCCTTATGATGTCCCTCTGCATGACATCGAGTACACCAAACTTCCTTGCGATGCTCTTTTCCCCTCTTGATATCTTGCAATTGGATTGTCAAATTCGCCAGTTGTGTTTGAATCTGATTCGTATCGACTGCATTCTCGCCAATAGGTGAAGCTTCCAACTTCATTGCAATCTCCAAAGCCTCCCTCTATGTCGCAATATTATGCTGCATCAACGACATTCTGATGTGTGTTACCAACGTCACGATGAACCATTCCTTATGTTGAACGTCACTCATCTCAAAACTGACTCTTGTCATCAGTGTCTTGAACCGTTGATTGAAATCCCAAACAGTTTCATTTGGATATTGCTTTATCTCCTTCAACTCAGTAATGTATTTTGCCTCAGATTTCTATTTTCTAAATTCTTCAATCAATCCTTTTATAATTTCTGCCAGAGTCTTCGTTGGAGCTCTTGTAGGAAATTTTACAAACTTCATGAACCAATCGAGTGCATGACCTTGAAGGGTCATTGCCAGTTGGCGCTTCTTAACATCGTCATCTGGAGTCTGTTTAACAGTCCACACTGCTTCACATAAGAACCAGTATTGCTTGGGATCCTCAGTCCCATTCCCATGAAATAGAGGTAGCTTCACATCATCCCGCGCCATCCTGGGCCTTCTTCCTATAGTCATTGATCTATTACTATTAGAGCATTGTTGACATATCGAACAGGTCAGTGTTGAACTAGTATTTCTTCCTGATTGTGGTGCAATGCATGGAGGTGTGTGTACGTTGTTTTTCTGGTTCGGTCTTTCCTTGGGCTCGGGTGTAGCCTGGTCGTCTCCTTCTTCGTTGTAGGGTCACTTCATCTCATTTGGTCTTCTCTCACAGTCTAGGGTTTTCATAGCAGCGGGACTCTCTCCTATCCTATACCTCTTCTATTGTTGAAACCTTACTCCTCTCATAATACAACTTCCTTCCTCGGCTTCCCTCACAGTCTTGTTGTAAATTTCATCCATCTACCTCGTATAATTCCATTCAAACCTCATCTCCGCAATACCCGCATCCTTCACATACCATGGTTCTACTCGATGGAGTTCATCTTCAATATTCCCTTTTCGTAGATTAACATCTTAAAAGACAACAACAAAGATAACAGGAACCTACCTCTTGGTCTGTTGAAGAACTCCCTTTCAGCGTCGTTGTAAGATTTAACTATGCCGACCGTGAACTATATGATATAGCCCTCCAATATACTGTCAAGCCAAACTTCAACAGCCCTTGATGCTTTGTTGTCTACCTTTTGCAACTGTTGGATCAGTTCTGGGTTCCAGCCATCGGTTCGACTCCTTGGAAATTTGTCTTCCAATATGTCATTTGCGCCAACCATTCATACAATATGATTGAAAACTCTGAGAAAAAGTACTCATGTGGACCGGAATGCAAGTACTCTGCCAGCCACTGATCCCACGTCAGTCCAGGGTTCTTATTCTCTTTCTCATCAAACTCCCATGCTTTCTGGTCAAACCAATCTTGGATTTCTGGTCTCGTTGGATGCCACAACGTGTCCTGATCCCTCTTCAAACTTTAGGTCCTGGAAACGGAACCATTTGTTAACACAAAACCCGTCGATAGGGATTCACTCTTTGTCGACACCCAAACCACTGCGATCTCCCTGAGCACCGGACCAGATAAGTTTTTAACCCATCTGACAACACCTATAGAGCAAATGAAGTATCACCTGAGATGTTCGAGGGAGACCTGTCGGAACCAAGTTTCCGCGGTGTGAAGGAGGATCGTACATCTACTTATCAATTCAACGCTTCATTATTCAATAGATCTAATTATTCAGATTATGCATTAACATAATCATGTCATCATTTAATAGATCGCATTAACATAGTTGAATCACAACAAAACATCAGTGCGCAAATAGATCTAACAATATCTCATCATTCATAGCAGAGAAACAACACATCATTCACAGATATACATCGCATTCACATTTGGATCACAAAAAACAAGAAAACATAAAGACAGTGAAAGACACAATGGTTATGCTCAATCTCTGTCATGTCATATTATCCATCGCAACAAAACAATTCCTCAGTCACATACAAATCTAGAAACATCTCATTAAAAACAACTAAGAAATCTCCAAGCAGGTCTCATACGTTCCCACTCAGATGATCCAACCAGCAATAACAATATCTAAGAAGAAGAAATACTTGCACTTCTAAATCTACTTATAGGCTTGCACCTTTACATTGATGTTCCACTTCCTAACTACTTATTAACATATTCTACAAAATAATGACCACAATCCATAAAATGCGGTCCAAATCTACAAAATATGACGAAAATACATAAAATATTGTAAATCTGCCTTGCGCGTTGTTTTCCACCTTGCGCACCATCTCTGGCTTTGCGTAGCTAACTTACCCCAAAACTTCCTACCAACATCCTCTTGTGGAATATAAGGGGAAATAATGAACCTAAGAAAACAAGCATTTTGAAAACCAAAATAAGAGTAGAAAAACTAGACTTTATGTTTATTCAAGAAACAAAATGCAAAATGTATAGCATGTATAAATTCACCAAAATGATATGGGGAGTATGTGATTGCTCAACTGGGGGACTGAGAGGATTTCCAAAGAGTTATGGAAATGATGCAAGATCCCATAAACATGGATCTAGAAAACCAACTTACCACATAATGATGGATGACTAGCGATATATACTTTAGACTCAAGGGTAAAGGGCATTATAACTAATGTATATGGGTTCATTGATCCCTGACAAATTCTAGATTAATGTTTGGAAAACTTAAGTAGGATTAAGCTCCCCCCCAATTAGGAACATTGAATCATTAGAGAATACCTAACCACAACAAAGTCCCTCTTTGAAAATAAAGGATGAGTGTAAAGGTTGGATTCGGCAAGCTAGATTCTCTCGAACATTTTAGAGCATTGATAATTTGCGGATGTATTTCCAAGAATGTCATGTTCACTTGGAACAATTGGTGTTGAGGGTTCATTCACGTTGTAGAAAGGCTAAATCAAATTCTTTTTTAAGAGCCCCTCTTCTCAAATTACTGAAAATAGGTTATTTTATTCTTCTAGGAATTAGATTTGATAAGGATTGGATAATTGGCATATCCTCTTATAGTGGAACCTACAAGGTGAGTAAAAAATACCCTTTTGTTTTGGAAAAAAATATGGTTTGGTTAATAAGGCTTTAAAGGTAATTCAAGTGAGTGGTGAGACGATGTTGAGGTTAACTCAAGAAATCCCAAGGTTACGTTAAGTCAGAGGACCAATATCACCACACCAATTGAGGAGATGAATTTTATTTATTTTCTTCAAAATGGGTCTTCAACTGGAACATGAAAACATGCTCTACAGTAAGATCTAGAGCTCAAAGTTCTTCCTATGAGGTACACAATGGGGTAAATACAACATAAAAATACCAAGGAAGCTCCTATAGAAAGTAGGACTGTTATCCTTTATTTGGTGATGTGGGTTGGATATGGGACTAAAATTGATAATTTTTTCACACCGTAATTGTGCCTTCCATTGCATAGGGTTTAATATACATATCCAAGCATCTGAATAACTTAGGTATCCTTTTGAGGATCACGAGGAATAATAGAGAGAATGGAATTCCCCTATGGTGGTTGAATCAAAGTAGTATTAACAGAGAATTTCCAAGTATAGTAGGAAGTGGAGAAGTGTCCATAAGGAGTTGAACCTTCTTGATAACACAAAAAATTAAAAATTAAAAATTAAAAATACTTCCTCACTACAATGGTGTCATCCTAGACTAGAAGCATGGAATTAGTTAGTGCATCAAATACACAACTTTTTAAAGAGTGCCCAGTGTAGGTAAACCAAATAAATCAAATGAGTGAAGCATATGTGGGATGATCTATGCCATTCAATATATAAATTGGTTCCACCCAATCAACCTTGCAAACATGTGTGTCATTGGTATTTGAAAAAAAATGAGTAAAATGGGGCATCCTTTTTGGCTTATTGTATCACAATGGTAAGGTCCCCAAGCAATTATTGATTATTGTCATTCTTGTGCATGTGGTTTTGTGACACAATAGGTGTGGAAATGAGAGGAGGTTTGTATACAAACTTGGGCATGGAATATGGAAGGGTACCTATGGTGTCAAGAATAGGAGGAATATAAATGGAGGTTGGATCAAAATGGGTAGTTCAAATATTTCAATTGTTGTTGGTATTATTCATCTCACACTTTCTATTTCAATGGTTATGAATTGTTGTTGATGGTAGTTGCAATGTGCAAAAAACACAGTCCTGCAAAATGTTTAGTGATTATATATGAGTGTACCATCTACCTTTTATATGGCCCAACACATTCAAAACTTCCATCCTTTTATGTTAATCATTGCATAATAATTTTGATATAATATGCTTATAAATGCATTGCAAATGAGGTCCCGTACCCAAATATGTGATAATATTTCTTACAACCAAGAGTCCAAGAATATATCCAAAGAGAATTCCTAATGTATAAATACCCTTGATTCCATTGTGTAGAAACACACTATAAGTTATATGTTTGTAAAGATATCTACACATCTAAATTGCCTAATTACCTCATACTTATTTGAGAAATAAGATCCATTTGTTGTTTTAAAATTGCAACGTCCAAAAATTATGTAACTGAAATCCTATATCTAATTTAAATAACCATTCATCATAAAGTATTAGTTCCTAGGTGACAAAGGATGTAAACATAGAAAAACTAGTTCATAAAACATTAATGTCCCTTTAAGAACCAAACTATTTTAGGTATATAAAATATCAAGACAAACGTACAATGTTGGCCACAAGATATAAGTAAAAATGACTTCACTTCCTCATGATACAATCATTTTGTTCTAATTACGTCAAACTTACAATGCTTTCCATAACATACAAAGGTGATATAATCCTTTTGTTCTAATTGCATCTTGTTTGTTCATAATTAAAGTTTATGAGTAATCCTTTTCAAACGGTTGCGAGTGATATTTTCAATGAGAGAAGGTTTGACATAGTATCTAATCTCTAACTTGAAAGAAAATGTTCTATAGATAATTGAAAGATATTTCTAAGCCAATATATATCGGTGCATTAAATCTCTTGATTCCACCATTTTCTCAAGATTCCCATTAGCATTTTCATATTGGATGTGCATTTCTAATTCCCCTATAATAACGAACTCGTGATGTGAACAAGATCTTGTGGAAAAACATTGTAACTTACTTCAATACCAACATTTTTGTGATGATTTTGTACAACAAATCTCCAATGTTGAAGCAATCATATATTGGTCTTAAGTGATGGGAACTCTATGAATTGATTAAACCACTAGACCCAATTAAAACCTACCCAATTGGCCTTTCACAAAAGTGTTGTGAGTTTTTAATCAAAATATGCTTCAATGCAAAATATAACAAATCAACCTCAAGAGGAGATCTAGCAATAACATTGAATGCCTACACTTCTATAAGGCATGCTTAATTATAGGTAAGTAGGGGCCATTTAATCCCAATGGCTTAGCTAAACTATTGGTTTTCCATGGTGTTGGGCATTTAGTTAGGTTCATGGCGGCATGTGCCCATTTTGAATCCTTATGTGTGAAGCACACTAGTCTACATCAATGGGTTTACTAGGGAATATGTCATCTGATGTTTGGAAAGATCCATTTGGTTTCTCCACGATGTTTTCCTTGGGAAAAAGTAGGGGTCATTTAGAGGTTATCAAGGGTTAATTACTGGTAAGCATATATTATTTAGGGGTAATTACTAGTTAATAAGGGGTGAACTATGGGGTGATTACTAGTTAATAAGGGGTGAACTATGGGGTAATTAGGAGTTAATTAGTGGTAATTAGGAGTTAATTAGTGGTAATTAGGGGTCAATTATCGGTTAACTAGGGGAAATTAATGGTACCTATGGGTAATTATCGGTAAGTAGGGGCAATTTAATCCCAAGGGATTAACTAAACTCACAACAATATTTGAACCCAAAATCCAACGACATCCGACAAAAAATACTATGTCGTCGGATTTCACTTTCAAATCACAAAATTTGATTATAATTTTTTGATTTGATAGAATTATCTGTCGGATTTTTTGACGTCTTTAAGGTTGTATTTTTACCTGAGATAACCTTCTTTCTTGGGAGTTTTAGTTATTGTTAAGTGTCAAATATTAGTCAGGGATGGTGTATTTGGTCTAGTAATGTTTCCAGTAGAGACCATTTGTTACTCACTAGTGGAAAAGAGATAAAATACCAGCACAAAACCCATTTTTTCTATTTTTTTTAATTTTCCCAACTTAAAAACTACTTTAATAATTGAACTAGGGTATTTTAATTCCTTTTATGTTCAAAATTTGACATTCTATTGAGGCCTGGAAAATCGCAGGTAACAACAGTTAGGGATTCTCCCCAATAAACGTTCCCAACTAGCCCATTACTGTTTGGTATGGGGAATCCGTTCGGTTTACGGTCCGGCTACCGTAGGTCAAGTAACAAATTAAAAGGTTTTACCGGTTACGGCCTGGTCCACTGTATATATTTTTAGTTTTTTGTGTTTAAGTATGATGTGCAAGTTCCTATCTAAAAATGCAGATTGATAAAGATAACGAGGAGTGTCACAATGTGATGCGCAGGTTCTTACCTCTCGTCTTAACTCTCTCACATCTAAATCACACACAGGAAGAAACTAAATTTAACTAACTAACCTATCCCTAGGGAGAAAAATTATCAGTTATCAATGAGTAATGTATTTCTGCGCATGCATCAAGAAAAATTACAGATAGTCATTACTTATTTCAGAACACATGAACATTAATAGAAATATGAACAACAAGATAGCTTATTGTTTATGACAACCTTCATTACTTACAGTGGAAATTTCACAGAATAAACTGGAGTGCATTCATAACATGAAAAGAAAATCACTGAGTTAGAACGATCTCACAGTTAATGGAAGTAAGCTGAAAACGAAATAGTTCACATTCAACTGATCCAAAGCAAAACATTTGAAACATTCCACCAAGCTTTCTCTAGCAGGAAACTTGTAATTCTTTATTGCAAAAGGAAATAGTTCTTCTTACAATATACTCTCACAAATGATCTGGGAAAAGGCCCTCCCCTGCTACATCTAAACTCTCCTTTACTTATACAAAAAAGCAAAACCTTTGGGATACCCCTCGATGACCTTTGGGCTTCCTCAACCTTTCAATTCCAAAATTTTGTCTTGTAGTATGTGCTCATAATTTATACAATATGTTACATTTTAAATTAAAATTTAAGAGCACTTTATGAAGAGGGACCATCTTGGTCACCGATGAACTTTTTCCAAGCCCGGGCCTCTGCTGCTATCGATCTGCTCAATAATCTACTGATCTTGTTTGAGATCCTGTTAATCTCAGACCTTCACTTTCTTCTTTTCTTTTCTTTATCTCTTCCTTCCTTGCTGCTTCTTCGTTTCTCTTTCTCTTCCTCCCTTGCTACCTCCTTTGTGACTCTCTTTCTTTCTTCTTCTTCATTCTTCAGCCAACTCTCTATCATAAACATAGCATGTTCTTAGGCCATTAAGCTTTTACCAAAATAACAAAAACTGTATCAAGCTATTTACCTCCTCCATATGCATTCTATAAAAATAAACTATACACAGTATTAATGCATGAAAAGAAAAACAACAAGGTAAAATAAATCCTACAATTTGTGCTTAAAACCCTCTAAGTCCACTGTCTGTAACCAAAATCACAATCCTGATAGAAAATATTCCTTATCTTAATCCGGGTCGCATCTGAACTAACTCGAACTCCTCTAATAAAAGCATGAACCACATTGCCGCTACTGCTAATCTCCAAAACACTAGACTCTGTACTATGCTCCTCATCGTGGAAAACCCTAACCAGGGAAAACCATGGTTTTGGATAACAATAAAACCCAAACAACGAGGTCGCAGTGCAGTCGGCGGGAAAAACCTATTGGCAACTAACTTCTCTAAACATCGGGAGGATAGTCTGATAGGCAGCGGCAACGGCTGGCAACAAACAGACTACGGTTTTCACGGATCATAAAACCGGTCGGCGTCGGAGACTCTTAACGCTAAGTATCGGAGCTTTAAACCTTAACATCTCTGCAGTGTCGACGCTTCAAAGCTAAACGTTGGCATAGTGTTGGTGATCCCGAGCACTAAACGTCGTCGATAGTTATGCGTCGGCGATCGGAACTATTAACCACTAATGCGTCGGGCATATAGTTTGATCGACAGCCGCAACAATGGACTCACAAACAACTATGGTTCTGCGACAAAATACAACCTGTCGGCGATCGGAAGTTCTAACTGCTAAAGGTCGGAACTTTAAACCTGAAGGTCTCCACAGTTTCGGCAATGCAAAGGACAAACCTTTCGATCAAGGTCAAAAATTGTTATGATAGCGTAAAAACAAAATCATTGAAAATCAGAGGATTTTATCAATAGAACCAAAGAAATAAAGGCCACGGATTCGACGAGAAAAATAACTGTCCGTCGGAATGTTCTCTATTTTCCCTTCGAAACGGCGGTGACATAGAAGACTAATGCCCCGATTCATTCATCAACAAATTTCTGACAGCAATTAAAAAAATCATCGAACAATCAAAAAGTTAAGTTTTCAAATAAAACAAAAACTCCACAGTTTCTGCGGTGTCGGCGAGGAAGACGGTAATATTAGATCATTCAACTCCCTAAATAGTGGAAAAAATAGTTGACTTAGCTTCTGACTTCAAACGATCAATTTCTTAAGCAGGGAAAACTAGAATTCCAGGACAGATTTAAAGAAATTAAACAAACCTGGGCTAGATAAAATCAAAAGGAGGGTCCAAAATTTTACAAATTTGGAAAAAAATGTTGCAGCTGCAACACATTCTTACTCAGTTTAGGGAAATGGAGGCTAGTATTTTCCCTATATTTATTAATTAATGGACAATGGGGCTTGAATTTAATCATGGTTCCTCAATCCATTGAAATGGACATTGTTTTCTTGATTTAGGGAAGCGAACTCAAAACTCATCTATGTTTTCTTAACTTTGGGTAGACAATATATAAACTTTACGAGGGTTGTTTAGTTGTGAGTAGTGGCACCCTGAATCAGAGCAATTATCAATTTGGCATTTTATCCAAGTGGTGTCTGAAACAAATTCTATGTTTCATAGCATATTCAACACAGGTTTACAAAATTTTACCATGGGAAATTACTACTAATGCAATAGAATCTAGTGTCCAAAAGGTAAATCATGCTAGATGGGTTCATGTCCATATATTACAAATGATGACAAACACCACTTTGATTCCTCGCGTGAGAGATGGACATCTTTGTGTCATTTTGTACATATTAATCCACCTACATAGAATTCAAGGAAACAATTTTTTTAAGTGTAATGTTTTCTAAAGTTTTATTCTATAAAATTTCCTCGTAATATGGAGCGAGGGGTCTCGGTGGACACTTGGCCCCATTTACAATAGAAGAGGTTTTATCATGGGAGGTGTTTGTGTAATGTTTTGATTTATAATATATGCTCAAAATTTGGAGTGAGTGGTCTTGATGGACACTTGGCCCCAATTACGTCAACGGGGTCATGTTATCATAACATACATTTTATTATGGCCATTATTCTTGTGTCTTCTTTTAATGTTGCATTTCATTTTTCCTGGGTGGTCTAGGGTCCAAGCGAGCGATTCTTTGTTTTGATTGCTCCAAAATCATAGTAGTGTGATCAGTTCCAGGATGGGGTTTAAAGCTTAGTCGATAATCTTGTTTGCATTTGTGTGCATTCTAGTGTCCCAATGTTTGCATTTTCATGTTTAGGAAAGAAAATTTATTTTTATTTTTTTACATCAAGATATTCTTGAATTGTTTTGAAGAATTTACCATATGGAGAGGTTAGGTTGGTAAATACATGCCTGGTCTGGTTTAAAAGCATTCAATATACACCTTGATTTTCCATCTACATGTGTTTTTGGTGCCTATTGGGTGCTAACTACAAGGAGAGGAAACAACCCTTTTAACTCTCTCTCTCTCTCTCAATGTATGTGGTCCACATGTGTCCCATGCAATAACTAGAAGTATATCATCACCATAAAATGAAGTGTTTAATTTAGCAAAGCTTCAGGATCTCTAGGATGGATTGAACAACAATGTGAAAGAAGGTTGAAAGTGAATGAAGAAATTCAGTGTGCAATCATCAAACAATGATAATAAAATTAACCAGACAAGAGACAAAAATTTGGTCAACATATTGTTGTTCTATATTTCATTAATCAATATGTGATACAATCATGATACAATAAGGATAATTTGAATCCACTAGGTGTGATTTGAATTCCCTAAATTGGAATGACTCCAGAGAACTCTAACAGTGAAAAATACCACTAGAGACTCACTAATGCAACTCCAGATTACTAAATCACTTCACATTTAGTTAATTGACTGAGTTAGGTGAGCAAAAGCGTCCAACTTCCTCAAATCATGCAAAAGTGGTGCTAGGATGACTGAAGGTGAACTAATTGTGGTTGATCGGAGCATAATTGAATACATACTAGGGTCAATTGTTGGTGGCACTGAGTGTGTTTTCCTAAATGATAGGAATTGCTCTCTAAAGCTCCCAAACTCATACAAACCAACACCTCAGGTGGTAAGTGGGCCCTAGATGAGTTCCCCATTGCACTAGTGAAGTGGCATCAAACTCCTAAGCTAGAAAATGACACTTAGACTATGGTGTTCAAGGGAGGATTAATTAATAACCTTAACAAGAAGACTCAAACTAGATGATGTGATCTCTAATTAACCTGATTGTTCCTAAGGTCAAATGCTAGTGACTCTACGAAGGGGTGGCTAGTACCTTGAGGAAACAAACTAACTCATCCATATCAAAGTCCCGGGAGAGGAGGACACCACACATCATCATCTTCATTAACTGACCAAGATCTGCCTAGTTAACTAACCAAGAACCCTAGGGACCAACGAGGGATCCCTAGATAACTACTAGGGGCTTATCTGACTTGGTCCTAGATGAAGTTCCCTAGATAATTGTTAGGGTTATGTACTGCTTGGTCCCAAATCAAGAATCTCTCTAGTGCAAATGACTAGGAGACCCTAGTAATCATCTAGGGATTTTTTCCCACAAAGCAAAGAACTCTTCAATTATACTTGGAAATCTGTGCATTTAAAAAAAATTATTTGTGAAGCCACATAATAGCAAGATGCATTCAACAACCAATATATAAGGATGCTTATAAAAGAGTGTCTTTTGCAACTATAAAAAAAAACTAGCATTCTGAATTAAATATGTTTATGCCTAGTAGCAATCAAATAGAATTCCAATCAGCCATACAAGTCACACAACATGCACATCAATGTACATCTCATGATAAATATCAGTGGAGGTAGCCTTGTCTAAACAAACAATCACCCCATTCATAGTAGGAATATAGATCCACCCAAGAATATCATCCACAGGTTGAGTTGCAACTTTGCTTTCAATTGTTGGTAAGGAAAAAAACAACTTTATTTATAGCCTAATATTTTTATTCTCACATTCATATTCAATGCAACAATTAAGTCGATGTAGCTATTGAATTCAAACCATTCAACAACATATACTATGTATGATACAAATATTAAGGTCAATGCAATAAGAAATATGCAACCATGGCAAACTGTGAACAAGGGAATAAAACAGAAGTGGTTGGGAAATACAAACAAGAGAGAGGAGGAAATTTACTAGCAAGAATTCATAGCATCAGACATACATACTATGATAAACCCCATTGCATAAAACATCAAATATGGGTAGCCACAATGCATGCAATATCCAATTGTCAAAACCAATTCAAACTTCAAATCTTTAAATGCCACAACACCCAAATGAAGCCATAGTATTTTTTAGAAACTCTTGTTCATTACTAACTTTTAGAGTCTCATGATAATAGTTTCGACACCATATATGGACATTCTTGAACAATTGCAATGCAATGGCCACCCGACAACCATAAACTTGTAATTTCTTCAAACATGGCATGCAATAGAAAATGCGGGGAACATGCGTACTAAACAACACTATATTCATGTCCATGGAAAGGAAAATCTGCATGCAACTAAGCCAAACGATCTATATATGTATATGTGCACACACACATACACACACAAAGACACATTTAAGTTCAAATTGTGGCACAACCATCAACCTTTGAAGAAGACAAGATCCTTTACTCTATATCAAGCAAATCCTAATAGCACTGAAGCAATTTTATATTTGCAATTTGTAATAGCATTTATTTCTATCCAAATATATAATCTTGCACATAAAACTCCATTCAAACCATTCTACACACACAAACATACAACCAACAATATTCTGTATAAACTAGTAGTTAACATGTACTTCAATGCAATACTTGTTAAATCTTTAACCAATCACATGGAAGGAAATCCAACCTATACTCCATATCAATCAACTATAATAAACATAGATTAACAAATGCATGGATCACATATTGAACCATGGTTTAATTATTCAAGAGAACAATCCACATTATTGTTGGCCAATATCTACTATCAAATCATCCATCTTTTGCAGTCCTAGAACTACCACAATAGGAAAGGCCACAAACTAAAATCAACCTTGATATGGCCCCCAACTACACTATTAAGAGTAGATTCCCACCATGTTTTTTTATGGACAAGACTATACACTATTCTATGTTATCATCAAGACTATCAACTTTGAAGTCTCATTACCAAAAGGGAACAATTCATTCACGGTGCAAAAGAGTGAGGTCAAAATGACCAATGGGGCCAAGGTAAATTCCATTGAGATCAAGACCTTGAATGCCCATCTTTAGAGAATGATTGAGGGTTATCAACCTCGACATGGTCTCCAACTATACTATTAATAGTAGAATTGGACCATCATTTTTACAAACAAAACTATACAGTATTCAATGTTATCATCAAGACTATCAATTATTGAGTAAAACCACCAAGCCAAAGGCATCAAACCCACACCCAAGTCAATATCAATTTGTCCAGGACTTCTACAAAGTTTGTATTTTTTTCAATTTCAAAGTGGAGAGGCAAGTTGAAATAAGAAAGCCTTTGGTATTTAATTATTGCACACAACAATCCAAAGGGAAATGGCTCTAACCCACAGTAGATGAGTTTGCATATGTTTTGTCCAATCATATTCCATTATGATAAGCCCCATAATCCTATAGGCAACTGATCTGGAGACCAAAAACACTAATGTCATGAGGACCTCACTCTACATGGAAAGGTACTTTTAATTCAAATTTTAGGGCCCCTCTAGGATAGTGTCAAGTTGAAATAGATTTTTGTCCAGCAACATTGGATCTTTAATCTACAAGATTTTAGTGTGTTAGTTAATGTCACATGATTTCTACATATATGACTACTAACGCACACAATTCTAACATATATACACGGAGATACACATTTTAACCCAATGACATGACCATAAACCAACAACATATAAAAAAAATACCATCACATGGTATTATAACTCTCACCGTACCTTTTTGTCTTTTAATCAATAATTACATTTATTTATTCTATATGGATTTTATCTTACTTTTGAATAATTTTAACACCACAATCTAGTTTTTTTTGCCACACTCTATTCTCAAAGTTTCCTTGAACCTTTAGTTTAGTTGTTTGCTACACTCTTTTTTTCTAAGCATGGTCGTGGCCTTTGTCCACACCAATTCTCAACGTTTCTTTGAAAACTTCAAAAGTGCGCTCAATTGAATGAAAATAAAATTTGAAAGAAGACTGCAACAAATTGAATCAAAAGAAACCAAAGATCACAAATAAAAGACCTCAGCGCAAGGATTGTCGTTCTATTTGGAAGCCACAATTATTGTTTTTCAAACTTTCAAGATTATGTTGCTAGTTATCATTTTCAAGGACTATGTTGACCACACGAGAGCTAATAAACAATACAATTTCGTTCCCAAAAATTCATGCCAACAAACCATCTAGAACCATGGGACTATCACATGAAATATATTTGAACCAAACAATGCCCAAAGCACACATAGGCCTTGTAGTATGAATGGTCATTAAAATGTATATGTTTTGTTTGCAGTAAGTAGCATCATGCCCAAATGTGGACCAAATCACGTGTGATACAATGTTCTTACTTCTTTGTTAATTGCTTCCCAAAATACTTGCTAAAGGGGAAAGCATCGTTTGTTGCACACCATACATGGTATGTAAATACAAAACCACCTTGTAAAAACAACCATCAAAAAAAAAAACCTCCCAAAAGTGACCACCCATACAAAAGCTACAAACTTTCCAAACTATCCCTAGGCACAAAGAACAATAAAATAAGATACCAGAGAATGCCTCCAACATCCAGTTTATTGCTTGCCAGTACCTAGCCACTATTTGATAATATAATGAGTTTTACAAAATAAAGTATTTGAAAAATTAAAAAAAGGCATCACTATTCCAAGTGGAAACTAGAAAATATCTTAGTAAGAACCAACCATCGTAAATACAAACAACACAGAACAACACTCAATCAATCCTATCATTAGAGTACAGGATAATTGGAAGAAAAAAAACACTTCCATATAGTGAGGACATGAGGGCATGTATATGAACCATAGGCAAATACACAGAGATATTAACTATGAATGGCACTGAACTAGTGCAAGAAGAAACAAGATGCAAGCAGTAGTGAGTATATGGAAATAGTCTTGCTATGCAATTCACACATAATCGCCACAATAATAACAACCAAATACAGGAAAACCAACAAAGATATTTTGACAAACATAGAAACTGAAAAATAAACAATAGGTGCATGAAAGCACTATCTTGAGTTGCACCTTAACCAACCAAACCAATTGTTGAAGCCAAATGCCTATGGTTCTAAAAAATTGAATTTGGTTATACAGAAATATTGAAAAGAGGATCTCATACCTGTTCTCAGCAACACCCGCCAGGTCACAAAACCCTGCCGATGGAGAACACACAACCAAGCCACGATATTTTCAAATGACTACCAATGTCACAAGCCATAAAGACAAAAAAAAGAGCCCAATTTCTAGTTTAATCCAATTTGAAAACTCAAAACAAACCCTATACCTCTGTATGCTGAAGAAATGAAAAAAAGTTGCATTTATTGCAGACACTTTTTTTTTGTCTAATAGACAAGCAAGGAATTCATTTTTTTATCTAACCCTCCTACTCTTGTTTTAGAGAGACAATAAAACTAGAACCAAACACATTTTTTTTAGATCGTCGCAAAGAGCCAACCATCCAAAGGTTCGAGCCTCAAAGAAATTGTTAGCAGATTTTAATTCTTTACCCTCGGCCTCATGTACACTAAACCCAAAGCCAAAAAAAAACAAATTAAATACTCTAAGTTAGTTAGTGAGACCATGAGCAGATACTAGCCACAAGATAAGCAAGTTTTCAGTCCAAGCTTTGCACAGTCGACATCCAAGGGTCTAATCCCAAGCATTCCATGCCACGACAAAACCATAGCCACACAAAAACCCCAACATAAAAGGTTCAAACAAAGTGGAAGTGTTATACATACCTAAAGAATGCCCTTGCTCTTGCCATAGTTGGAAAAATGCTCACCAACAACAATCCGTTCAACACCAATTCTAGCCCGGAGACCTCCAAGAACACCCTCGTCGTTGCCACAATAGAATGCACCAACACTCACAACAGAGAAAAGAAATTGGAACTAGTAGAGAAGAATGCAAAAACAATGACCAAACCCCTTCCAATAGAAAATCCACCAACACGTTCCACATAAATTTTCATTTACATCCATCCCTAGATCAATAACTTTGCCCAATCATTGAACACTACATTCCACTGGAAAACTCCCCTTGCAACTCCAGACTGGTGAAGGTAAATCGTCTTCTATGTCATAAAGGGACAACACAATGACCAGGACATGATCGCATCTCACCTAACACCATGAGTTCCAAAAATACACACATTGCAAACAAGGCTATCCATCGAGCATTAAACCTTGTCCCAAAGTTGATCACGCTACTTTGATTTTGGAGCAATCAAAACACATACTCGCTCTTTTGGACCTTGAAACACCCAAGAAAAATAAAATGGAACATTAAACAAAGACATGGGAATAATGGCCATAATAAAATGCCCGTTATGATAACACGACCTCGCTGACGTAACTGGGGCCAAGTGTCCATTGAGACCACCTGCTCCATATTACGAGGATGTCTTATAAATTGAAACTTTACAGAGCATTGCACAAATGCCTCCCATGATAACACCTCTGCTGAAGTAACTAGGGATAGGTGTCCACCGAGACCCCCCGCTCTAGATTACGAGGAAATATTATAGAATAAGACTTTAGAAAAGATTGCACCTCAAAAAAAATTGTTTCCATCAATTCCGTGGAGGTGGATTAAAATAACCAAAATGACACCAAGATGTCATAGACATGATAATTAATTGTTGTGTGTTTGTTGAATTGTTTATATTATTTTGACATCAATATTTAATATTATTAATGTATCAACCATTTTTTAAAATATCAAATTCAAGAATATATATATATATATATATATATTCGGTAGAAAAAAAAAACAAAATTTTATTATAGTAATGAAATTACATCCATAGTATGTATGTATGCATACATTTATAAAAGAAACGAGCCTCACAGCTCCATGTAGTAGTGTTTCTTTCAAAAAAATAGGCCCCTGTATTCATGTCCTTTTTCCTCTATGTACTCTGATTCATACCATAAAACAAAAAGCAGAGCCTTTTGTGAGACTCATGTATTTGCCGAAAAAAATTGTCCCTATATAAATGTATTTTTTCTTATTAAAACATAAAAAGCAGAAGACCGAGTCTTTTAAATGACTCATATATCAACCAAAATATTTTGTGTAGTACTCTAGAAATAAACCAAAATCGGAGTCTATGTGTAAAATTCTGAGCAAGAATTACCCCTACTGTATTTCTATGAAAGGTCTATGATAAAATTCATATACTTCTCTTGTTTTAAACTTTGATACCTTCCAGGTACCCTGTTCCATCCTTAGGCCTTCTTTAGAGAGCTTATTTGCTTCAAAGTTTCTTTCCCTACACACATGACAACAGGTTATAATATCAAAATTTTCAATAAGCCTGCAAATTTCTTCAAAATTTGGATTGAGGTTTGTAATTCTGCACTTTTGGATTTTGTTCACTCAATTGATTACCACCATAGAGTCTCCAAAAATCTGAATATTTCTGCAGTTTTTTTTCTAAACAAAGCAAAGAAAGAGCTTTAGCGCAAGGAGTTCAGTAAAATTGTTCGTTCCCTTCCCTCGACCCATTTAAATTTTGTAGTAATGATTCTATCAAATTCAAAAATTTAACAAATACAATTTCTTATTATAAAAAAATTTAATTTTAATTTTAAACTTAAATTACAAATAAAAATAAATTAAATCATAATTACAAATATTAATATAACAACTTATCTTAATTTATAAATTATAAAACATAATCCAAAATTCAAAGTTTTTCTTTTAAAGAAAAAGAGATTCAAGTTATATATATAAGAAATGAAAATGAAATTTATTTTAGATTATCATTATTTAATATTATTAAATTATTTATATTATTATTTTTAAATCAAATCAATTTTTTAATAAGAATTTACTATTTCATAAATCAAACTTTGACCTATAATTTATTGTTATTGTAACATAGTAAATAATATAATAATTTACCATTTCAAAATTTAAATTTTACCGTGAATTTTTTTGTAAGGAAGAAAATACTATATTAAATGAAAATTGAGAATGTACATAGCATTGTTTTTAGAACATAGATTCATGTTGGCAGAATTGTTTCTCCCATGGCCACTCCTTATCAATAAACCAGTTCAAACCATCAAAATTAACCCTCCTCCTCGGGAATAACATGGATTTTCTAGTCTTAAACAATTCTAAAAAACAAAAAAGTTTGATCGTTTAACAATTAACACCCATCAACTTGTTACAACATCTATATATCGACTGTCTAATTATTATTCTATTTTCTATAAGACTAACATAACCAAGACCCCACCCAGACAAAACACTAAACATTAAAACAAAAGTCAGTCCCCAAACCTGGTATTCAACGGACACACCCGTCTTCTATGTTTGTATAAGAACCTACGAGCCACCCTCATCATTTGACGGTCAAGGAGCAAACAATATGCCAAGATGCCTAATAATCCCATCAGTCTTCTTATGCATTAGCCGAGATTCGACATAATGCTCCTTCAAAAACCGTAAATTAGTTCCTCATCACCTTTGTCCTTTGCCATTCATTCCAACAAGATGCGAGCAAGAAGATCCTTCATAACCCATAACAAAGCCACATAACACTCAAGTAGGGCCATCCAGTCTTGAGTTGAACTAGGGTCTTGAATCCAGTCTGCAAGGGTCATCATCTCGTCCATTGGTTGGGAATCCTCTAACTCTACCCACAACTCATTCTGAACCTTTGCAATTTCTTCCTTACTTGACTGTGGAACTGTAGACTTGTACATCAATATCGCTTGAGTAACTTTCAGTTGCTCCCTCGTAACCCTTTTATTCCCAAGCAAGCCCTTCTCCTTGGCCTCCCTACTAACCTTTCAACCCCTAGTCTCCATCATTCGACACCCTCTGCCTTCCAAGGCTCCCACGTAAATATTGCTTCCACCTCCCACCACTTCCTTAACTAGGGCCTTGCATCTTTACTACCACTCACATTATCCCCGTCTTCTAAGACTAACAGTAAGCTAGAATCATGCCTGTCAAGCCTGATCTTACCAAAAATTACACCATAAATTCCATAAAATGTAATGAGTAATCCAATGGGTCGCCCTGAGCCAACTATCAAGTCTATATTATTGAAGGATCGAGTGAACAGTTGAGAAATCATTCCCCTCCCACTGCACTAACTACCACCCAAACACTTGTCTTTTCTCATAATTCTCCAAGCTGCCCAAATGTAGGTCAATTCCTCTACAAGCCTCTTCTTATTGCCTTGATTGATCATTGCACTGACATGACGAGCCATCATTGGCATCCCCTACCTAGACACGTGCCATGATTAAACCGCCATGTACTTCCTCACATCTATTACCACTTGCATCCAGGGAACTTTAATGTGTAATTTATTTTAAGATTTTTTGAATACATAAAATTAATTTAAAAAATATTCCTATAATTATCTTTATTAATATTTTTTTATAATTATAATTATAATTTTGTTTTTTTTAAATGTGGTTTAGCGGTGCCATGGGTTACATCCATGAAAATAATAGACACGTGTTATACATGCAGAATCAAGGTATTCCCAATGTCCATCATAACATGTCATAAGTTAGATTTGAACCTAGGTGGAGAGTATTACAACAAATGCTCCCAACCACCATGCCTATGCTCTCTTGACAATTTTAAAATCTATATTAAACTAAAAAGAAAAAGTGGAAAAATAGATAATTTTTTGTTCACAATTAAAAAAGAGCATAAAATATAAATATAGCATATTTTGTTTTTGAAAATTAGTTTAAAGGTTACATAAGAGAATATTAAAACTCCTAATGGTTCCAATACGTTTTCGTGTTCCTAAAACTTAGAAAAGACAACTTTCTCTTTGTACAAGAATATAACACATAAATATTTCATGAACTTTGTAGAGTTTTCATAATGTATACAATTTTTTTTCTTATTTTTATTTAATATGGTGAATAATAAAATTACTCGTATCAAAATCTATATGCCAATCATAATACATATAAAAATAAATTGAATAAATAAAAAAAACATATTAATATTGTTTTTCATAGACAAATAAAGTGAAATATAATGAAATATATAAGATGAAGTGAAATATATAGTTTCTACTTTGATGGAAGCTCTATTCATGCACAGATCTTGGGTGGGCTTATAATCTATGTTAGAACACTCTGCTATTCTTATGGAATTAGATTTTCAAGGAAAAAATATTAGTTACCCATAAAAAGTCAATCATGGATGGCTAATGATGGACAATTTTAAAACAACGGTGAGTTAGGATTGGAATTATTTTGACATTGTGGGCAATATTTTTGGCTTCATGTTCACTTGTCCAAAGATTAAAAATGTTGAAAAGTTCGGTTAAGAGGTGGGAAAAAAGATCAAAGAAAAAGCCAAAAGGTTGATCTATTGTGTATAGAAGCCCATATAGAGGTGCTTACAAGCTCTATCCACTAAGTTTTTTTTTCAAAATAGTTAAAGGACTCTATATATGCTCTAGAATAGGATAAACTGGAAATTTTGAGAATTCAAGAAGAAATATGGTGGCTAAAAAGCAGAGCCACGTGGGTGGCTTTGGGAGACCAAAACACAAAATTCTTCCATCATTTTGTCGAGCATCATAGGGTGTCAATTAGTTGAACATCATAGGGTGTATAATTCTATTTGGGCTTTAACAAATACGGAGGGTGAGGTGATAAATGGCAATGAATCACTCCAGAATGAAGCATTTAGGCACTTTAGATCTTTTTTACCAAGAATCAGGTAATTTCTTGGTCATTGAGCATATCAGAGTCATCAAAGAATATCCTCGTTCCTTCTCGAATGAAGAGGGGGTGGTGTAATGAATCTGGTTTCAAAGGAGGAGATTCATGATATATTAAAATATTTTGCTAAATTGAAAAGTCTGGGTCCTGATGGATGGATTATCGAGTTGTTTCTACAGTTCTTCGATATTATGGGTGATGAGTTACTAGCAGTTGTGGAAGAATCGAAAATCTCAGGTATTGTTTCACCTGCTTTAAACTCCACTTTCATTGCTTTAATTCCAAAGTCATCTAATCCATAATATTTTGAGGATTATCGACCTATTTCACTATGTAATTTGGTGTACAAGGTTATGACGAAAGTCATAGCTCAAAGAATAAAACCCTTTCTATCAAGACACATGTCTAGGGAGCAGTTTGGGTTCTTGGAAAACAAGCAGATCTCGGATGCAAGGGTTGCTCAAGAAGTTTTCTACAATATAAAATTAAGGATCAAGAGTGCAATGATTCTACAACTGGACCTATCTAAAGCTTATGCCAAAGTACATTGGGGTTTCCTCATTATGGCATTACTACAAATCGACCTTTCCTAGCAAGCTATCAAATCGATCATGGCATGCACTTCCTTAGTAAATTATGTTGCGTTAATTATTGGGTGCCCAACTTATTTTTTTTCAAGGTTGCAGGGGGCTCAGACAAGGGTGCCCACTATCCCCATTACTATTCCTTATCATAATGGAAGGCCTAAGCAAATTAATATTAACACTAAAATTAATCGAAAGATAAGAGGAGTTAAAGTCTCACATTGCATTTCCATTACACACCTACTATTTGTTGACAATGCCATGATTTGTGCCGATGGTCACCTTGTTGAATGACACACTCATCACTCATCTCTCATGCTCTTCTATAACATAGCAGGAATGCTAATAAATGGGGAAAAGTCCATTTTCCCTAAAAACAACATACATCGGGATCGTTTAGAAGAAATAGTAGTTGCTCTTCGTTACAAAACCAAGGAGATTTTAGAAGGAACAATGTATCTTGTTTTTTTCTTAAAACCAAATGGATACCAGATTAAAGATTGGAACTGGGTTTTGGCAAGATTTGAAAAAATGATTTCCCATTGGTGCTGGAGATGGCTCTCCATTGGTGGCCGACTTACTCTAGCAAAATCAGTCTTAGATAATCTATTTATTTATTGGCAATCACTAAGCAAGATCCCAAAATCCATTCTTCATACTATTTAGAGAAAAACCTTCAATTTTATTTGGGCTGGTGATGGTATTAAACATAAGTTTCATTTGGTTCAATGGGAAATCCTTGCTAGGCCAAAGTGGATGGGTGGTTGGTCACTCAAAAATATTTTCCATTTTGCCAAAGCTTTGCGGGTCAAGAGTTTATGGAAGGCCCTTTTTATCGAAAATATATGGAGTTGTGCATAAGAGATAAATATATTAAAAATATGTCTATTGTCTAGTGGATTCGATCAACAAGGAAGGTGACTAAAGGTGTTTCAAATATTTGGGTGGGATTGCTCTCCTCATTTTTAGTTGTGGCTGAATGGTTGGCATGGATTCCAGGCAATGGGAGGTCAATAACAGTGGGGGAGGGTCCTATAATTGACGGTCCTACAGATTATAAGTTATCTCCATAACTATTATTTTTTTTGCAGATGAAAGGGTTTGTAAAGCTCCATCATATTTGCATTAGCTTTCAAGGTCCCATGAATATAGTCAAACGGATTGATGCTTCCCAATTAGGTCTCAATGGCTCCTTGGAAAGGGAATGGAACAACTACACATTGGTCATGTACAGGGGAAACATAAAGTTAAGGGATGTGGAAGATTCCATCCGCTGGTCTTGGAACACCAACTTGTTTGCCATCTGCAAAACAAGCTTACGATGCCATTCTTTCTGAGATTTCGATGGTTCCACAATGGTGGCATATTAAGTGTTGGAAATGGTCCGCTCTGCCCAAAGTTAAAATATTTACATGGTTGGCGCTCAAAGGAAATATTTTATCATGGGATAATCTCCAGAAACGAGGATTTCATGGGTCGAATATATGCTCCTTATGTTTCAAAATTTTTGAATCTGTGAAGCACTTATTCATTACATGTCCAATTTCTTGGAGAATATGGCGTCTGGTTTGTACTTCTCATCATATTCGCTTTTTTTTGTCTAGATGCCTCTTTTTCAGATTGCTTGAAGAGCTAGTTCTGTCTTGCTTTAGTATGGGGGGAGCTGGTATGTTTCCTTTTATGGGAGATATGGAAGCCGAGGAACTTAATCATATTTGAAGGAAAAAATCCTCCCCTAGATTGGGTGGTTAGCATAATTCTCTCCTTATTTTATTATTATAATGGCGGGTATATTGATCTTGCGTATCATTTAGTTAAGTCTCCCAAAGCCACTCTAGTTTACATTGATGGAGTTAGGGCCAATTTTGATGGGGTTGCTTAGATGGAAGGGCAGTTGTGTGATACGGGTGTTATCATTTTCATGGATAGTTTTGGTTATTTCAATTTGTGGTTGAATTGTGGCCTGAGCATGAATACAAAGGGGGAACTTATAGGCCTTTGGACGATCCTTTTTTATTTTCCTTGTTCGCTATGAAAAAGAATATTGCTCTTATTCAGATTGCTGGCGACTCTCGCCTTATTATAGACTGGGCAAACTTGAAATGTGACATCTATGCTTTACATCTCCAAGCTTGGTTGGATGATACTCGTGCTTTGTTGCAACAGTCTCCCTAGATTTCCTTTATTCACACTTTTCGAGAATATAACAAAGAAGCTGACCTACTTTCTTGCAAAGGTTTTGGGGCCTAGAGGGGTTCATTTATTTTGAATTTTGGAAGTTTGGCTCACTTCTCTCTTCAAACATAATTAGTATTTATAGCTGTGTTTGATCATGTTCAAATGTGAGTTTTTTGTTTCCTTTTCGTAAGTCTTCATGCTAAGTACTTGGTCATTTGTCTTTCTCCTCTACCTTGGTTGAGTTTTTTGTTTCGTCATATTTTGTTATATATAGTATAGTGAAATACTAGGTACTTGGTCATTTGTCTCTCCCCCTACTTTGTTGAGGTTTTTGTATCGTCATGTTTTGTTACATATAGTATGTTTGTTTTTTTACATATAGTATATTTTTGTGAAAGCTCCCTAATTTTCACTCACCTCTCTTGGCTTTCTATGACTATATATACATATAGTTCATAATTAAAAGTATAGCTTTTTGGCCAAGTCGAGAAAATAGAAGACATTAAAAAAAACATTGCCCTAAATAGGGAACCCGTAATACGATGGCTTGGAGGTGCTAGAGAAATGTGTATTGCCTGTAAATATGGCATATACACATTCTTACATAGCATATTCTTTGCGATAAGGAAGGATCGAGGACCAATTGTATGCTGAGTTCCGCGTCCTCAAAGAAGACGCCGATCGCCGTTTATTTTAGCACCGGGAGAACGACAGAAATGAAAGCTAATAAAGCTGAAGGAGGAAGCTGGTTTAATTAAAAACTCTTTAAGATCAAAGAGCAGAGACCAGAAGGTGCGAAAGATAATGGATTCGGCCATGTCCACGACAATCTCCTCATCGGTGCTTCCACCAGGTGAATATAAGTGTTACCGCTCTGCAGTAATGTCTCCTCGATTTCACCAAAAATTTAGCCTTTTTTTAATAGGAAGTTATTTGATCTGATATTGGCAACATTGGGTGTTAGTACACCTGAGTAGCATAGGATTCTAGGCTATTGCAGTGATCAGTACATGGTCCGGCATCTGCTACTGCATCTTGTCTTAAATCATAATCTTGTATTTGCTAATTCTCGTTGTTGGTTGCAACACCACAGTGGTTTGTCAGGGTAAAGAGGAATTTGGGTGGTCCCAATTCCGTAGACAGTTTAGCTGGAAAAGAGTATGTTGCCATGTCTCCAGGTTTACACTGGGAGGAAGCAGTCATAGTGGGGATCCTGGTGCCACTAGGTACATATGTATATAAATATCAATGTTTGTACTGACAATTTTTTTTATTGCAAAATACCCTGGACTTTCAATTTAAAATTGGTTATCTCTTCTGCCCTTTTCAAAATTGTTAGGCGTATCTTATAGCTTTTATTGCATAAGCACACTTCTAAATTGAATTGCAAAAGACACTGGACTTATAATTTAAAATTGATGTCTTCCTCGTTTTTCAAAATTGTCAGCCGTATCTTATAGCATTTCTTGCATAAGCACACTTATAATTATAAATCCCACTCGTTTTTTTATAAAAATAGAATTCCCACACCTCCCTTCAGTGAACATTTTGATTTCTTTTTAGCATTTCAAAATTTTTCTTGTTCTTGATTTTCTAACATTTTAAAGTTGTTATTGTTTAACGACTTGTGAAGATTTTTGCCGTTGAAAGAATAAACTTCAGATATGTGATTGAAGGAAACAAGCAAACATTCAAAGGAAATTGCACAGGATTAACCTTAAACAGTGAAGATGCTTAATTAACCACAGTGCAGAGTTGCATACACAGAGTACTATGAGAATAACACCAACGTCTATTCACACAGCAACAATTACAGCATTACGTGCCAACGAAAAACCGGACCAATTCCGTTATTCACTGGTGATTCAGGTCTAACTGTCATGGCAGGACTGTGGGCCAGCTGCCAAAAAAAACTGTAAGCCTTACATTGTAAAACTCTTTACTATTGCGAATATTATTTTTTAGCATTTGCCACAGGCATTGATGCCAATGTTCATCTTCTCTGCACTTGCACATCTTATCCAGCCTACATACATCCCTCAATTCTGTTCCATTAACTCATGACGGGTATTCCGGAGATCCAAGCCCTCCTTTGCAGCTTCCTCAAATAATGTCTCATGATTGCTCTGCCTTGGACAGCAATCGTCATCACAGTCCAATTACATATGCAATGGGCAATGACATTGGGGAGCTAGGCTTCTATTTTGGGAGATACAGGGTTGACAGCTCTGCAAATGCTGCGTTCTTCCCAGATGCCCTTGGCCAAATTTTACATCCTCCTCTACCACTTTTGCATTCACTAATGGAGGAGATCTGCAAGATGCCTGCAATGACAATGGAAAACAAGGATGTGTACAACTTGCATGCACACATTTGTTGAACATATACTGTAGACAGAACGGAGCTTGATGCTAATGTGATAAGTATCGATCTGCATGGATGCATTCGGGAAGCATGTATGGAACACATTTGAATGACACATGAGATGTTAAGTTTTGATGTAAATGCATGCATTTGGAAGGATCATTTATATTTTTTATATTTAAGGTTCAACCTAAGTCCAGTCAACTGATCACCTTCCTCATCTTTCGCTGTAATGGACACCTATCGGCGAAATAACCTTTTGATTTCTTTGTTATGTACTTCCTCTCTGTTTTAGTGGTGATAGATCTTAATATGCTTGGTATTGACATAAATATCGGAATTTTTGGAGTTGATTAATACTCTAATTGTCATCAAAGAGAGGTGTGACTTGAGTTTTGTTGCAAGGTCATATCAACAAGAATGCTCTCGAACCATATTGCATCACAAGTTAATCTGAATGCTGCTTTGAATTCTGCATCTATGGAGGACAATGCAATTTTTGGTTGCTTCTTACCAACCCATGAAATTATTCCCGAACCCATGTTGAATGAGTAAGGTGTGAATCCTGATAAATTGTCTGTCATCGGTGACACCTACCTAATTTGAATCAGTGTGACCAACCAACTTAAAGTTATCACTTTGCATATATTCAAAACCATAGTGCGACCTTCCTTTCATATATCTTAGGACTATTTTTGCCACCTTCTAGTGAATATCTTTAGGACATGCCATGAATCGAAAAACAACACCAACGTCATTGGTTAAATCCATCTTGGCAGTGGTAAGGTAGATCGATCTCCCCACTAATTTCTGTTAAAGTTGTAATTGTGTTTTCAGTTGGGTACCCTACTCTACTAAATTTAGAGGTAGGGCTGAGCTTAGAAGTGTATGACAAATTTAGAGGGGCAAGCCATTTTTGGGTTGGCCTGTTTTTGGTTGGAGGATAATTCTTATTCTTAGTTGTCTGATTTGGGACAAATTTTATACATGTATTCCTATTCATAGGAATTGAACAAGTTTTGTTGTAAAATTTTCAAAGTTACATGACTTAGACTTGTGAATGACTCGACACACTGAAGAGTAATAGTATGACTTGGACTTGGTAAATGCTTGACAAAAAGTCTGCATATAACTTGTTTAATAGAAAATTCACAAAACTTGAAAACATATCATGACATTGGCTGGTTTAAGAAAAGCAAAGTTTGAAGAATTAAAATAATATGACCGATGAGGAAGTAAAAAATGATCACCAAGCTATTTCCACCTACAATAAAACTTGGAAGATTGCAATGTCTACCACAAAATGCAAAGAATTATTGCTGAAAAGCTCTAAAGCACATAATACCAGGGAGAATTTTGTGTGCAGATTGAGTTCTAGGATTGAACAAGTCAGAGAAAACCCTTATTGAATGCCTATAAATATGTATGCCCTGTGAGGTGTTAGACTTTCTGTGTTTATTACTTTTATTGCAAAATCAGAAATTCTACCTCACACCGAAGGTTTCCTGGACATAGTCCATGTGAACTTCAGCCTTGGGGTTGATCTTAAATATTAATTTACAGCAGCAAAACAGTGGACAATATTTAATTTCACTTTAACCCAACACACTAGGCAACCCAAGATAAATGTACTAAACATATGCCCACAAGTTTCAGCCCCCAGGGAACACTTTCCCAAGCATAAACCAGATCTGAAATCACTTTAACTACTGCATATTTACAGCTGTAAATCTGCGCTATTATCTTCAAGATGTTTATTAAATCACTCAACAATTTCAGCCCTTAAATATGTCAAATCAACATGAATGATAAGTCCCGGAAATTACCCAATTGACACGTCCCTGGCCGTCTAAGTAATTTTTTAAGATGGTGGGGAACTCATTTAGCACCCTTACTTACCCCTATACCTAATCAGAATATAAAATTTTGCCCTTATACATGTGAATCCCAACTCCATAGTTCACAAAACTCTTGTACATGGCGGATTAATAGTTAATCATGCTCAAACGGATCCTTAACTTGGCCTACTCAACAAATCTGATGGTTGATAATCAATCCCGATGACTTAATTAACTTCTCCGACCTTCTTAGACCGTTCTCGATTTTTCGCCTTCGACTCCGATTGTTCCGACGTTTGTACAGTTGGAAGTTGGAACCATTACATGGGTTCCAACCCCTTGGCTCCTGAATTTCCCAATTCAAGAATCGGAAGTTGGCACGACAACGCTGCTTCCTACCAAACACCCCCGACCTCTCGACTTCGACGCTTCTGGCATCGAGAGTCGAAAGTCGGACCATCAACTTCACCCCTCCGACGTACCTCTTCGATGTCGATCCCAATCATATCCGCTCCGATGTCTGTACGTCGGGCCTTGGAAGTCGACACCCTTGACATGTTTCTCAACCATTTAACTGTCGACTTCCAACTTTTGCATTTTGCCGTTGACGCATTGCCTTGTTGACGTCGAGAGTTGAAAAGTCATTTTAACTCATTTTAGCAATCAATAGTCATTTCATGGTATAATTCAAGCTATCCCAGCATTCCATTCAACATGAACAAGTAACACCTATCACATAGGATTTTTGAGCATGTTCATAGGCAAAATAACACTTATCTTTAACAAAAGATGTCCAAGCCACTGACTATGTGAGGTCAATGTTCCACCCAATCGTAGGTCTCTGCTAGGCCTATATTCTTTCAGCACTTTGAGATCACCCTCGAGTTGGGCTTGATTATCCACTAAGGAGTCACTCATTCTCACTCACAACAATACAAGCATGCACTCATGCTAAGCTAGCCTGTAGCTGGGTTATCAACCCACCAAGAATAAGCACAAGGATATCACCCATTGAGCTCCACCATAGAGCTATCGACAATCTCCATCGACTTTAGCCAAACGACGCACCCTTGTCACTTCCACTCTTAGCCTGAGTAAGGTCCCCTTCTCTACTACATAGTCCCTCGAGCGCCCCTTTCCTCTGCGTTGACTTGGGAAAGCACAAGCAGTCCGAGCTGCTACCATCGACTGGGATCTTTTGTTGTCACTGAAATTTAGCAGTCCATGCTAATTTCTCAACGCATTGAAATATTTCACACAATTGTCTCTTCTATAGGATGTCTAATGTCTTTTGATCATTGTTGAGAATGTCTCCCCCACAACCAATTCAACCACGATCTATCTCACAGGTTCCAGGAGAGATCTGGCACGTGTTCCTCTATCCAATTTTTGGATTATTGTTCTTCACATTTGCTCTTCCTCTGTTGGGTCACACTCCCCTTGCACTGTTCCGGGAATGAATGGAATTTTCTTTCTGCTAGGTTCTTCTCTCTCATGGAACAAAATTCCACAACGTACTTTACTGTTGGCTTCATCAATTCGGTCCATACCTGTCCATTGCTGAACTCAGCCCCATTCTCCATTAAATGCAGGAGCTGAACTTTCAACCACCCTCTTATAGCAATTAAGAGTGGCAAGGACATCCTCTTGGTTCCCAAGGTGACATGGAAATATAGGGTTGGCTACCTCAAGGCTCCAACCCCCTCACCTCTCTCTAGTGGATAATTCATAGCTCCATTCTTTTATTGTTACCTCCATAGCTAGCCTTAGACATTTTATTGCATTATAATTATTTACTAGATTTTACATCCTCCATGGCTTGCTAGCACATGGTTTATCAAACTTAGTCTACTTGCCTCTATTACTTTGATATTCAATAGTGGGGCCTTGGCCTTGAGCTCTACGCTATGAACCATTCATCCCATATACACAATACTTACATTACAAGCCAATATATATATTTATACAATAGGGGTCATGTTATCACTCAAAGTGTAGCTGCCACTAAAGGTATCCTATTTAGGACGGTAGAGGTGGGAATCTAACCAAGTGACATCGCAAGGGCCTCGTCTACTACTGATACAGAGTAGTTGTCACACTAGATGAGCCCTTATCACTTTTGATCAAGCTAGAGGCAAGATTAAGGGGGAGACCCTAGTTAGCCAATGAAGGCCAATAAACCACAAACAAGACACACAAGTCAAGTATACCAAGATAAAACAAAGATTCCTTGAATGGTGGAAACCCTATATTTTTGAGATAACTATGGGATCTAGAGGTTAGGTTTAGGTTGAGAGGGTTTAGACGATGAATAATGTTTAACTATGAAAGTATATCCCAATAGCGAAGGTTAGGGTATAAGATCTAGGAAGATCAAGTTCCTAAAGGAAATGCCCAAATCGTGCCAGCTAGGGTTTAAGCAATAGAAGTGGAGATGCACATAAATGAGGTTTTGAACTAATCAAGACACTTGAGATTTATTACTTGATGCAAGATTTGAGGATTAGAAGGGATTCAAGCAACACCCAACTGATTGATTTGGAAAAATGACCAATAACCCAAGAGGGCGAATTGATTAGAGAAGACCCGTGCTACATATATGGGTAAATGGAGTCGGTTTTCTTTCAAACTTGGTCTCTATCAAATCTACAAAACTAGGGTTTTAACTTTGAGTTTAAGTGGTGACAAAATGGTTTAGATCTCGAAAATTCATAAATAAAATGAGAAATACTTGGAAATATTTGTGGCCGCTAAGCAAATTGATGATCCTTATATATGAAAGCAATAGCAAGCAAGATCCGGTTGTTTCCAAGCTAAATCGATTTTCCTCCAAGAGAGAGAGAGAGAGTGCGTCGCTATCATGCAAAAACAATCAACCAATAATTATAATTGATTCACAAGCTAAAGACAAAGATGTACAAGACAACTCATGAAGAATCAAGATGATCGACAAGATACAATAAAGATACTGCCTGAGTTGAGATCGATTTGGGAGAGAGAGTCAGAGTCTCCTTACAAAAACGCCCCACCAAATCGCTACCTGCAAATCCACACGACTTGCCTAAAAAACATGTCAGGAAACAAAGAGATTCACTAGCAATGTCCAAGAGAAACTATTTTCCATTCACATGCGAGAACATTCGACAAAGCTTCCAAGGTTTCTCAAAAATATTTTCTCTATTATGCCGGTAATGCAAGAGCCAAAAGTCCTTTTACAAATGGTGAGAGATCATATAAATAGATCCCCACAATCCAAAACCCTAAACCCCAAAAGTATGGAGGGTTAGGATAAAAAGATAATACTTTAAGATCAAGGGCTAACAAGTGCTGGATACAATATACATGGATCATTCTAAAGAAAGGGGGCACACTCCCTCAATGATGGCCTAGGGGAGACGTAAGACATGACATGCGACTAGGTACATCAATATAATATCATGGTGGGGCTAGGAGGTATGAAACATCTCCACTAGCAACCCAAATACATCATCAATCATAAGATATAACATAAAGTGACTAAAGTCACTAGGACATGTTCCCCTCAATACAATAGATGATGCCCCCAAGTAACATGTAGGAGGACGTATGGACCCCACAAGTGATGAAGATCAAACCGGGAGGTGTAGAATGCATCCATAATAAGTCTTAGACCAATCTCATGCCATTTCCTTGCCCCATTAAGCCAAAATTGATTTCCTTGTTAGCCATTCTTTAATTAATTTTATGCCTGAAACATTATCCTGGAAGATAAAATGCATGTAATTTACTGCTGACAACTCCAGTGTTAGAGTTTGCACTTTCATCAAACATGTTAGATCTCTAATCTAATGCAATAGGATCGCTGAAATATAGACAAGCACAACACAAAAGAGACACAATTATTTTATCCTAGGAAAACTTTCTCTCGAGAAAAACCCAACAACTCCTTCAGTATAGATTTGTCACTTAGTACAATGTCAAACAAAGATAGAAAACCAAAAGATAAGATAACTCCTGCAACTTCTTCTTCTTCTTCCCCAACGAACTTGTCTTTCTCTTGCTTGGAGCGAACTTGCTTGTGATTGCTGTGTGTCCAAATGAGGGAGTGTGCCTCCCTATTTATACTCTTTCATGTGGGTGACCTTTTTCCCAACAGGGTCGACTTCCTTATTTGACTGGACCGACTTCTCTTTGGAGACCCAAAAAATACATTTTACAATATTTTTTTGGGGACTGTTACAACATAGTTTTAACTCGATATTCTTACATGACCAAGTATAATATAATAATAACATCTCCGAACGAAGGAAAAACATCTTCAAAGGAGATACAATAACGATATAACAATAATAAAATAATACTACAACAAAATAAAGAATATCTTATGAAGTTACATTTTCAACAACACTCCCTCTTAACAAGGAAGGTATCCTTCTGACACAGTCATCACCACGACTGGACACAATCCTTGGACATCATCATCATTGCTGGTCATCAACATCAATGGATCATCATCACTGTTGCATCAACTCTCATCTCTTCGACCATTGACTAGTGACATCTCTCGAATCTATACGTCATGAGAAGTTATACATTGCCAACCCCTTGTCATGCTAGATGTAGGCCTAGATCCCATCTAGGACTTCATCTTCCACAAAGCCAGTCCTTTTTCATACTGGATGTAGGCCTAGATCCAATCTAGAACTTCAACATCCTGATCTAAGATCAGGTCTTGGTCCCAGCCTAGGTTCTTCTGAGTCAGTCCTTTTTCTTACTGGATGTAGGCCTAGATCCAATCTAGGACTTCAACATTCTAGTCCTAGACTAGGTTCTACAAAGCCATTCCTTTTTCATACTGGATGTAGGCCTAGATTCAATCAAGGACTTCAACATCCTGATCCTAGAGTAGTTCCTAGTCCCAGACAAGGTTCTACAGAGCCAATCCTTTTTAATATTGGATGTAGGCCTAGATCCAATCTAGGAATTCAACATCCTGATCCTAGACGAGGTTCTACAACCCCGGGCTGAAGGTTGACCGAAGTCAACATCTTGGCAAATGATTGAGTGCCTCCATTCTCCAAGAATGGCTCTCAGTCCTAGGCTGAGCTTTAGTGCCAGAATGAATCATGTCGATCATCACTATCTCTATCGAGATGGACACCAATCTGCACAACTCCAAGCTTGTCCTTGAAGTATTCCAACTTCACTCTCGCCGGAGGCTTGGTTAAGACATCGACTATCTGCTCGTTTGTCGCAACATACTGGAGCTTCACAACTCCCCTCTCCACCATATCCTGGATATAGTGATACTTGATCTCAATATTCTTTGACTTGTCATGGATTACTGGATTCTCGAACAACTTCACACAACTCTGGTTGTCACAGAAGATACAAGTTGCCTCTAACTCAAGATCAAACAAATCTGACAGTAGTTTTCGAAGCCATACTACCTCACAACTAGCTGAACAGGCTGCAATGTACTTTGCCTTGGCTGTACTTAGTTCCATGCTCAACTGCTTCCTGCTAAACCAAGAGATCATACCAAATCTCAAACTGAAGCAACATCCTGAGGTGCTCTTCTTATCTGTGGCATTGTCTACCCAATCAATATATCCTCGCAGGAAGGTCCTTTGATCTCTCTCATACCTGAGGCCATACTCGATCGTCCCTTTAGATACCTCAGCAGGTGCTTTGTCGCAACCATGTGAACCCTTCTCGGCTCCACCATGTATTGGCTCAAAGTGTTCACTGCAAAGCATTTATCCGTCCTTGAGTTTGTCAAGTACATCAATGAACCAAGGATCGCACAACAACTTCAAGTTTGATGCCAATGGTGTAGCTATAGCCTTGCAATCCAATGTCTTGAACCGTTTCAAGATCTCGACCACATATTTTCCTTGGCTAAGGAAAATCTCCTCTGGATTCTGCTACACCTCTAATCCCAAGAATCATGTCAATATTCGCGATCTCTGATAACTACTGTAGTCACTCCCTCTGAAGCGGAGTGACCCTCTCTCGGGAATAACCCAACAACTTCTTCAGTATAGATTCGTCACTTAGTAAAATGTCAAACAAAGATAGAAAACCAAAAGATAAGATAACTCCCGCAACTTCTTCTTCTTCTTCCCCAACGAACTTGTCTCTCTTCCTTGGAGCGAACTTGGTTGTGATTGGAGCGAACTTGACTGGGCTGACTTCTCTTTGGGAGACCCAAAAAATACATTTTACAATATTCTTTTGGGGATTATTTCCCCGACTCACAACAGAGGTTTTACCTCGATATTCTTACATGACCAAGTATTGTAATAACATCTTCAAACGGAGGAAAAATATCTCCGAAAGAGGTACAATAACAATATAACAATAATAAAATAATAATACAACAAAATGAAGAATATATTTCGAAGTTACATTTTCAACAACATCCAAGGCTCAAGCTGAGTCCAAAAATGAATCCGGGGACATAGGAAGATGATAATAACAAGTACTCACACCAATGTGTCCCTTGGAGCGCCCTCAAAGAACAAAATATATCTCTGTAAATCATATAAAGTCCATTTTTACATGCCACTGTGCAATTGGATGATGAACTGGCCATAATATCAAATATCTGTGCCCAAAACTAAAAATTGAGTGTGCCAATGGACTCAAAATGTCCAAATCAAATAAGAATCAGTACTCATACAACATGTGTCCATCTATAAATGCAATTGAGAAATCATCCATGCCCGAATAATAAAAACATGGCCTGTAACTGCGGATAATAATAAAAATAATGCAAGCCACCATATAAAACCATAGTCTAGAGCATGGAACCATCTAATGAACACTGAAAGGCCATGAATAACCAAAATCAAGCACTGTCAACCAAACTCATCCCAAAACTTGTTGTTGACTTGGTCAAATTGGGTAGACCAGGTCAAGAATGATCAAAATATTGACCCAACTGAAAATCACCGGTGTTGCATTGTAGAGATGGATAAATTATGCTTCATGATTTATGTTAGTAGCAAGACTAAAGTATAAAGTGGCATCAAACTGGCGATCATGAATATAAAACATCAATAATAAGTCTAAATCAAAGTAACTAGTCACTCCAAACAAGAACCTCAAGTGTATACTCATTTATAGACTTGACCATTTTGCTAGTAATGGGTGAATGTGGGAGAAACGAGGCTAGGCTAAAGGGTTTGACTTAACAATCTCAACACTGTGACCGATTGGATAAAGGGAAAAGGGAAAACACACTACATATGCTGGATAGATGAACACTAGGGGATGCTAGTGCCTCACGAATGGGTAAAGTGATGAGAGTGCTTCCAATAGACTCTAGACAAGCAACCTTTATTGCATTAATTCATAGTCAACTTTGCACACTTTAAGATTTAACATTTAACTTTAACTTTTAGATCAACTTTCACTAACCATCCTCCAAGAGCAGGTGCCTTGAATAGCCTTGGGGGCCTAAAAAATGATTCGATGCGACCTCCATTGCTCGCCACCATCCATAGGTGTAATATCTGTATCTGGATATTCTCAACCAATAGAAAATATCTCCATTTGGAAAGAATAAATAATATTGAATATAAATTAATGAGATATGGTTACATTACAATTTGATGGACCATTTAAATATGGTCTTATGTGCCTTATCAATGGAAAGGTTTGTCTCTATCTTTTCGATTAATTACAAATCAAATTTATTTAATCTTTGTTTAATTGCTTTTCTTTTATTATTTCATTATTTGTTTATTGATATATTTATATATTATTTTGTTTGTTACATTGCCTTCTGGTTCAGTGTGCTTTGTTCTCAAAGCATACCTTATAAAACTCCTTTATAATTTAAATATAGTAAGTAAAACCATGGGCTATTTCATAAAACCATGTGTGCTTTTATGAATTCTATTCTTTAAATTTTTTTTTTCTTTCTTTTGCGGATATGGTTACATTACAGTTTGATGGACCATTTAAATACGGTCTTATGTGCCTTTTCAATGGAAAGGTACGTCTCTATCTTTTCAATTAATTACATATCAAATTTATATAATATTTGTTTAATTACTTTTCTTTTATTATTTCATTATTTGTTTATTGATATATTTATATATTATTTTGTTTGTTACATTGCCTTTCGGTTCAGGATGCTTTGTCCTCAAAGCATACCTTATAAAACTCCTTTATAATTTAAATATAGTAAGTAAAAACATGGGCTATTTCATAAAACTATGTGTGGTTTTATGAATTCTATTCTTTTTTTTTTCCTTTCTCTTGCGGATAATTCTTTTTCTTCTCCTTTGTAATATTTTTTTTATTACTTCTTGGTCTCTTCTTCATATTTGGAGTGGATTGAATACTTCTTCAATGAAAATCGAATGGCCAAGGGCAATTTTTGGTCAAAAACCAATTTTTTACCAGAGAAACTCTGAATATGGATGGCTAAAAGGCACTGTGAGGTCAAAGACCTAAATTCAAGGAAACCTTGACAATTTTGGACACAAGCCCGAATCAGATTCTCTCTGATACCATGTAATATCCGGATTCCGATATTCTCAATTAATAGAAAAAAACTCCATTTGGAAAGAAAAAATAATTTTGAATATAAATTAATGGGATATGATTACATTACAATTTGATGGACCATTTAAATATGTTTTTATGTGCCTTTTCAATGGAAAGGGACATCTCTATTTTTTCGATTAATTACATATCAAATTTACTTAATATTTGTTTGATTACTTTTCTTTTATTATTTCATTATTTGTTTATTGATATATTTATATATTATTTTGTTTGTTACAATAGGTGCGATGGAGTGACCACCCTATTGCCTTGTAGGGACAAACGACCTCACATCATACAAAGGATGAGTGCTCGTCTCTTGGCAACTGACTAGCTACGAAAGACATTTAATTTAGCAACACTGTTTTTGCTCACTTAGCATCCATTTAGAGATGACATTTAAGTTCTGACGCTTTAGTGTCTAAAGACGCTTTTATTAGGAATACTTGGTTTCGAGGACTAAAGGAGAACAATCCCTGTGATAAGAATCACACAGTCCAGAGTCGAGACACAAAGAAAACATGGAATCTATCCAACACAGGGGTATAGGTGGGGGAAATCCTCGATATCACTAGTCAAGGTGTAAGTCAGGTTCAAAATCAAGGTGTGTAAGATAACAGATGGATGGAGACAGTGACAAAATGATGCCAAGATTAGCAAGCAAAGTCACTGTGGTGAAATGATCAAGTCCATACTATGATAAGGGCATGACCAATGAGTATACACAAGAACCTCTTGACTAAAGCAACTAAATCACTTCTACCCTAAACCAATCAATAAAGATAAAACAGACCAGTGCCTTAAATGGAGTCACCAATGAAAGTAAAAGTGTTGATAGTGCTAAAAGATTTGTTTTGCAAGTGCTCTTGGTAATTTTACTTTTAGGATGTGAAGATGAGTGGATTAGATTAGGGGGGAGGGGAACTCCAAATAAACTTGATGGTACAAGGAGTGTGTCCAAAACCCTTATCCGATGCGGTTCCACGCGAAGAATATGTGGGCTGGATCAGAGTGTCTGGGGTGTGTCCAACATACACCAACAAGGGTGTAGCCTGACAGTATTCTGAGGTCACTATCCAGTTGTTCCCTCTCCCTCTGTGAACTTTTCCCGCAAAGGATTAATTCGAGGCATTGGATTTTCGCCTTGGGAGGTTAATTTAAAAATGAAGCGATCTTAAACTAGTCTCCCTCGTTGCTTTTGATGCATCGCAGCGTTGCAGAGCATACACAACGAAGCCTTGGTAAATTTTAAGGATTTTCATGCAGTATGTTTGCTTTGTTTACTAAGTCCCCAAGAATCTCTTTCAGGTTGAAAAACCCTAATCGAGAGAGCAAGGGGATGTAAATTATACGAAAAGTAAAGAACAACACAAAATAAATAAACAAGAGTTTTCTAATTAGTCCTATCATGCATCTCTTTCCCTTTCGGGTAACTCGGGAAGTCGTGGGGTTAGTATTGGTATTACTTTGAATCGAGTAAAGGTATATTGCAAAAGTATTGATCATAGTATACTAATCTGGAAAAAAAAAGGAACTAAACTAAAAAAGGAAAATCACGAAAATTGACACTGATGCAGATCCCCTCTAGGGGGATGGGGAGTGGGCTTTGGAGAGCCTACTCAAATACTTTTAATATGATCGATTACACTGTCTGATAGGAAAAGACCACTTGGTTCTTATAGAAATTCAACCCAAGGGCTTACAAATCTTTTAGAAAAAAGTTGTGGAAGAAGGGAGAACTCCCGGGAAGCTCTGGATGGCCCAAATATTAGTTTTCGTGTAGCGTTTCATCCTCTTTTTTGATGGAACTGCTAAAAACCAGCAAGTAATTATTAGTAAAACGTGCCCAAAAACACTTTGGAAGTGTCTTTGGACAACACAAAAAAAATCTATTTTTTTTCCAAGTTAAAGTTTATGATAAAAATGCAAAAAATAACCAAGGAAACCAAGCTTTTCTTGGGATGTTGGCCTGCTTTTTGGGCAGCCAATAAGATTGTGCATTTGGATGCAAGATTCAACTTTAACATTCAAGGAAATACTACTTGATGTAGGCTCGAATTTTACTTAACAATGCCTTGTGAAAATGAAGCTTTCCTACGCTCGATCTACTTGAATAAAGGTAAAATTTTGAGGTACTGCTAGATCTGAGCTATATGAATCTTAAAAACTAGATCTATATGAAAATTTATCTTTTAGTGCAATAGATCTAAGTAAGCAAGAATGGTAACCAAAGGAGAGTATTGATTTTTAAGTAAGAGAAGGGACAAAGAAGGAGCATGTAGCCGTAGAAGTTTTGCTTAGAAAACTTTGTAGTGGGATGTCGAGGGACTATGTCTTTAATAATTGCTAGAAGTGGGGTGGATTCAACCTAGATCCACACCTCCTCCAAGCTAGGTATCCTGAAACTCAAATACAAACTTGCAATACCCGTGAGATCTTGAAACATATATAAAAATAGGTTAAGATAACATGTAAATAAACTTATTGACATGCAATATTTTCACCTCTAAACATAAATGAGAAAATAGAAATGAAAGTAATCTTACTTACAATTCCTATTTCTATTGATTTAGAGGAATCTTTATAGGTAAGATTTATACCATGAGAAAAGAAAGAAATTGCAAAAAGAAACAGGTTACCTCATAGGAACATGACAATTTTAGCCCACACACAGTAGCACAACACCATTAGCCTCCAAAGCTTCTCTTTATTTCAAGCACAATAGCAATATCATAACAAATTATAGTAGCATGCACTCTCTGCTCCAAACCCAACTACTTTATGAGAGAGGTAGAGGCTTTATTTATAGGTAGAGTGGCCCAAAGTGGGCGCATCCATAACTGGCAGAGAAAGTCGAGCTGAGGGAGATAAGACAAGACAAGATAATTTTATTTATGTCCACTAATGACAACAAAGTAGGTCAACGGGACTGTCGGTTACAATGATGTTCGTGCATGCGGGAGGACCAAACGATCTCCCTTGAAAAAGAAATACAATACAAGAAGTAATATAGAAATGAAATAGAAGTATACAAAGCAAGCTGGGATGAAGCATGGGAGAGCTCTCACCCCAGTCTCAACACCGTAACCCTGCATAGGGGCGAAGAGGCTCAGGTGGACAGGATCCGGGAGCCAAGACGATCGAGGAAGGTCTAGTACTCCTAACATTCGCGACCGAAAGAGGAAAACTGAGGGAAGTGCAATAAGGTCTGCTGGCCCGAAAAGGAGCTGGTGGGTGCGGGGCGTCCTCTGGAGTGATGTCGGCAAGGTATGGAGGGTCTTGTGTGCCTCTTGGAGGAAGGTCTGGTATGAAGCTGCCGGGGAGATCTTGTGGGTCGAGAACCATCAATCTTAACTAATCTGGGAACTGGATCGGTAGACCTCTTGGTGCCCCTGGAAGGTGGTAGCATGCTGAAGAACGTTGTGATCCTCTGTGTGGTATCCGGTCTGGTGAGGGGCAGAAGGACCTGCGCTCGAAGCCTGAGAGCCTCCTGAATATAAAGTGCTAAGCATCTCTGATTTGTGTATCTGAAGAAGGAGACTAGAGTTTGAGGCCCCCTAAACAAGCAGTAGAAGCATCCTTTGATCTCGTAGTATATAGGACATTTGAAAATAAAGCGTGACTCGTTTTCCACTTCCTGTAGATGACATAGCTGACAGATCCTCTTCGATCTATTGATTTGGTGGTTTGTCTCTACCCGGAGTCTACGGGATCCTACTCTGATCTGTCCGAGAGGGATCTGAAGAGCATGTATCCAATGGCCAAACGTGTACTAGGGTCGGACAATGAGCCCGTCTCTAATCTCCAAGAAGTGTTCAGCATAAAAGGCCATCTTTTGGCGCAATCCTCCTGGAGGGTTGACCCAAGTAGCCTGGACGTACTGCTTGTAAACATCCTCTCTGATGATCTTATTCAGCTCCTGTTGGGTAGGAAGAAGGTGACCAAGGGCATCCAGAGAACACCAAAACGAAGGGAGGCTATCTAATTGGATCCCCACTAACGTAAGAAGGATCAAGACTCCCATGAGCAAACATTTGGCTCTTCTTGGATGGGTAGCTCGGGCAATGGTCTCAACAGAGCAGTAGGCTAGATAAGGGTACCTGTCTCGACCTTTTGACGAGTCAGCTAACCCCTGGATCCGATGCAAGAAGGAAACCAATTTGAAGACCATCTCAAGACGGAAGGGTTGGGCGCCAAACTCAGCTAGGATGATGTGCTGCGACATTGTTTGCTTACATCTGATGATACGTCGAAGAAGAAGGATCTGGGCTCTCTCAGCTGAGGCCCAATCTGACTCGAGTAGAGAGGGTCCCCAATTTTCTGATTCATATAAAACAATGGGACGGATCAAGGTATCTAACAGGTTCATCTTGGATGAGATGTCCTGAAAGTGGTGGCGAAAACATCGTCTCTCAAGAAGGGCTAGGGACCCGTACCCCTTGTTGATTTGAGGCTGGAGAGCTGGTCGTAGACTGAAGCGAGGGCCATAGAACTGCACTCCCAAGTAAGTATAAGTACTAGTGATCTTGATTTCCTCCCCCTGAATAGGAAGCGGAAATCCGAGGTTTTCTTCACCCCATTGAAGATCATAACCTTTGTTTTGCTCAAATTCACTGTCAGCTTCCAAAGGTCGCAAAGTAGAGCTAAGGCATCAAGCTGTTTCTGCAGGCCTTCCAAGGAGGAAGATAAAAGTATACATTGTCAGCGAAAAGTAGGATAGAGATCATGACATGGTGGAGAAGGCACCCATCAACTTCTTGGATATGCTTGTGAAGAAAGGCCTCCAACTCGTCTATGTAGATTCCAAACAAGGCGGGAAAAAGCAGGCAACCTCGTTTCACCCCAATGGTGCTACGGATGAACTCAGGTAATCAGGTGACCACGGACGGACTCATAAAGGCGCATAATACCTGTTAGCAGGATCGTCGAGATGTCGATGACTCTGAGACGCTGCAATAAATCTTCTCTCGGAACTGAGTCGAAGGCTTTCTGGAAGTCTACAAAGCAGCAGTAGACTTTTGAGGAATGGTGGCGTGCCTCCTCAATCACGGCCCAAAGAGTAAAAATGTGGTCGATGGTCTGATGTGCTAGTTTTAACCCTACCTGACCTCGGGCTCTAAGATTTCTCTGGTCAAGATCGATGGAAAGCTTCATGTGGAGAACGATGGCTTATAACTTTGAGAATGTGTGGCCTACCATGATCGTTCTGTAGTTGTTGGGGTTAGAAGTGGATCTTGACTTGTGAATCGGACAAATGATATGATGAGACCAATCTGGAGGAAACCCTTCGTGCACCACGTGATTGAAGAGATCAATCAAGTAGCTAACCAGAACCCAGAGACCATACTTGAAGAACTCTGCTTGGTGGCCTTCCTCGTCTGTTGAGTTGTTGCTACTCATAACTCGGGTGGCCTCTGTGACATCGCTGTTACTAAAGAGAAGTGGAACTGGAGAGGCAGATATGCCACCTCTCTCACCAAACTACACCATCACACTCATCTTCTGCCACATCACCCACACGTGAGGGAGAGAGAAGGGGGCACAACCTTTGACTAGCATGAGCCTGCCACCTCTCTCACCTACTTAAATCACACGCTTTTATTAAGAAAAGAACTCGCCTATCTCACTGTAAGCCGATGCAACTGATATCAAGTCAATTGGGCAAGATTCCACTGATTTAGGAATTTGAGATTTTTCTCCATTTTTGATTTTTTTCTATTTTTTTATTGACTTTTTTTGATTTTTTTGGAGAATTTGACATAAGTGATAAACTTATCACTTAAAACTTAGGAAAAGTGGGTTTTTGGGTTAAACAGGTGCTATGAGTTAGAAAATGAGCACCCCAATGGAAAAATCCGATCCTTAACCACACTTTTATTACTTTTATAAATTTTCCAATTACACTATTCAAAAATAGCCTAAGTTTATGGAAAAAATTATTTTCATCAAAAAATAAAATAAAACCTAGGGGGGACCTAGCACATGTCCATGACTCAATATTAATGCCTAGCATGTTTATAAACATTGACACATAGACTCTAATAACCTCCCTAGCCCTAACCACCAAGACTACTACTCCAACTTTGTAGGTGTGAGTGAAAAACTTAGAAATTATTAGTTGTTTGTTCAACAACAAATAATTACCAAGGAGAAAAACACTTTGGGCTAGTCGGCTTGATGTCTAAGTCTAGGACACTGAGTCTTTTACTTACTTCACCATGCTAGGACAATTTATTACAACTCCCTCAAGGGGGTATGAACATGTGGTCCAAGTAAATTTGAAAATTTTTCCCAGAAGAAACCTGGCTGACTTTTGAACTCTGAAGAATGAACAATTGTGTTTGTTCAATTTTGCCGACTCACTTGACGAAACTAACTAAGCATGACTTAGTAGGTAACAAGAGCCACATAAAATATCGCCAATGCATAACCACCATACACCAGGTCAAGCTACTAAAATAAGTTAAGGAGCACAATAAATATCCAAGTGTACAAACCATATACCTGTTGGGTCATATACTTGAATCTGCAACCTGTAACACCTGAATGGCACTGGACACTGTTGTTGATATACCATAGGCACTATCATCATATCTGCTCTGAATGGTGGAGAATGGCTAGCTCAGTGATCGACCTGGGGTCATGAGGCTTAGTCATGGCATGAAACTGAAGATGTACATGCTCTGGGTCCACTGAATGTACGAGTGATCATTAATGAACTGCTCATCAACCGCTGATCTCATGTATAACATATCAAAGGACTAGCTCAGGAGTATGCTCAAAACTGGTCTGCAATCATGGAAGCCTCTGCTACTATGGATGTGACAACAGGTCAAAACAAGGCATTACACCAATCAAGAAGACAATGAAAGGTGAAAATGAAATCCGCAATTACACAAATATTGGACAATTGGAAACTTCATATTTATGTATAAGAATGAAGTACATGTATTTATTCTTAATTTTCACTCACTTATCTCCTTGAGTTGACCTTAACTTTGATATACCACTTTCAATAAATTCCTAGATGCATATACATAAATAATCTCAGATCTGATTTATAGGCAGCAATACAATAAATTCATTTAACTTGTCTAACATGCGCAACGAAAATGGAGGGGGTGCCAATCTGAAGGGAGAAGGAGAGGAGAATGTGGTTGGCCAAGGGGATGGGAGTGGTTGAAAAGTGATGAATAAATGGGAGTAGGTCTTGGCTGTAGAGGGATTTGAAGAACTCTGGTGTGGGTGTTGAAATCACCCAAAAGGATGACCTCTCCCACTGTTGAATACTGGGTAATGCCAAAATACAAATCCAAGAAAGGGTCATCGTTGGACTCGCCATGAATAGCGAATTGAGACGAGGTTGGGGGGAAATAACATACCACTATGTATATATCTCTAACGAGAGCAGTATTCCATGAAGATGCGTAACGTAGGGTCGGGGACGTGCACCCCACGCGCTCGACGTCTCGAAGATGGGGGGATCTTGGAGAAACGTTTCCCCCCTTGCCCCCTTGATTGTTTTTTTGTTTTTCCATTATTTTTACTTTTTACAATCCCTACTTGGTACTACTTCAAAAATAAATCAATGTATTTAATATTTACATTGCACAATCATGAATATATATCAAATGAATTATTATTTTTGATATTTTTATTTTATTTTTTATAATTTAGAGACGCCCCTCGTCCCCCATGAATTTTCCCAAATTTTGGGGGTATTTGCACATGTCCCCAATGTGCGTTTCCCTGTCCTACACTCCCACATCTCGGAAACTTGGGGGAACATTGAAGGAGAGGGGAAAATCTACGAAGCTATACCCACATGAACTTGGTGAAGTCATCTACTGCAACCAAAAAGACCCTGCCCCAAAGAGAGTCTCTTATCAGACATGCTACTCCATCTGAACCTCGAACTTTACATAAAATAGTGTCCAAGTTGAACGTCATCATCAAATGAGGGTCCAATTATGTAATGACCCTCTCAAACAAGGTAGCACTAGCCTTCAAATGGGTGTAGAAGGACCAAACATCAATTAAAAGGTGGAATACCCTCCACAAATGGCCCATGGACTCTGTCAAATGTGCTAGGGAAGGGGACGACTCCACCAAGAAGTATTGACGACCCTCTAGAAGGCTCCAAATAACGTCTCAAATGCCCAAAATGTGAAAGGGGAGGCTCAATGTGTAGGAGGAGGGTCCTAGGAGTCTCCCAATCTTCCCACATGTTGCATACATAGCCAATAAAGTGTTTAAGCGAGTGATGTCCCCCCATGTGTGCTAGGAGACATAACATATCATCATCCAAGTGGAGCGCTCCATCCTCAAGTGTCTAATAATCATCAAACACATCAAATCAAATAAGAAGATAAGATAATATTATTATTGTCCAACGAGTGACCACAAAAGTAGGTCAATGGGACTATATGGTACATCAAGTAAGAATACAACATGGGAGTGCAAATGCAACTCCTAGAAAGTGTCAAAACTAAAGACAAAATAAGACAAAATAAAGGTATAAGCAGTAATAAAGCCTCATGAACATGTATAAAACCGTAACAAGGGTATGGGAGGCAAAATATAATGTGAGTTTGTTTGACACTAAATAGCTCAAACCACTCAAAAGCTTGCCAAGGGAGGGGAGGAACTTGGGAGAGAGTTGAAGATGGATCCAGTGGCGTCAGGATCTCCTAGGACTGATGGTCGATGGTGAGGGGGGCGAATAGGGTGAATGCTTGCTGCCGTTGTCGTGGCTTTCTAGAGCCATATAGGTGTTCAATTGTATGATCCTGGGGGGATGTAGGAGTGAGGGATTTTCTTAACATTCGAGGTTGAAGGGAAGAAAATCTATATAAACTGTTGGCTACCCTGTTGGGTTTGGGAGAAAATATGGCGGGCGAGGGTTGCCTTGCTTTAAATCCGTTTAGGCCTAATCCCTCTGGTGTTTTGGGAACAAGTGGACTGGTGTATAGTTCGGCATCTTTGAACCTATCTCGATAAATCAAACGGTCTCCCAAAGGGGGAGGTTGAGGGGAGACTCGAGGCCTCACAACTCTACTGTCAGAGGTACTTTGGGACTTTGCTCGCCGCTTGCTGCTCTGATTGAACGGATCAACACTAAAGTAAGAGGTTATCGTCTTGGTCCTCCCAAGGCGAGGTGGGGTGTGTAGGAGTTGGGACATGTGGTTGAAATTTCCCTGATGAAGAGGGTGAGGCATTGTTGGTTTTGATATTAGAGAAAGTAGTAAGGGACCCCCCCCCTGAGTCCCTATAGAGGTAGTGATATTGTTTTCTGATCTCATAGTATAAAGGGAACCTAAATATGAGGTGCATCTTTGTCTCTGGCTCCTGTAAGTGGCACACTTGGTAGATCCTATCAGATCGTGGTAGATGGTGGTTCGTTTCAACTAGCATTATGTAAATAAGGTTTCTTTAGTGGAATAAGGCTAAACATCAGTAAAACTTAGGCAATGATCACCTAATATGACCATAATACACAATATATAAGTTATGTAATGCCCCTTTTTCGGAATTTTGGAGAAAAATGCAATTTGGGCAAAATTTGAGCCTAACTAGTCATGACTCTAGAGGGTTCCAACTTTCACTAAATGGTCTCGAATTTGAAAAGAGATGGTATGGTGAGTCGTAAAACATCCCAAGGTGGTTTATGGATACTTTGTATTAGACTTTAGACCTTTGCAACCTTGTTTGGGGATGATGACAAAAAGGCCAAAAATTACTAGGAAATTGTGATGAAATCACCTCTAGGGTGTAGGCCAACTGGGCTTCCCAATTCATGTACAAACCTCCCAAATTTGTAAGCAGAGTATGGGGATAGATATACGAACTCATGGACTGTCATTACACATGGTTATAGAGTTCCACATTCGTTTGATAACTTTCAGTGAAATTGCTTATGGGGAAATTGCATAACTAGCTCGATTTTGACATATGAAAGGTAGAGTTAAAGGTTCAGATCGGGATGTGACATATAGGGACCGTATACAAAATACAAATTTATTCCCAACAGTATTAAACACTATAGAAATCCCTTCATACAAGTCTGGTATACAACTCATTCAGTATGGGAGTCAAATATATGAAAACTAGTGAATTAGTAGCATGGAATTGCAAGAGTTTCACATATGGATCTCTTGGATTTTGACCCACAGAGCATAGGGATATGAAATTACAGAGTAGCATATCATATATGGCTGTCACAACATCATCAAACTCGGAGAACATCCCTCATACAAATCTGATACAAGACTCCTTCAAGATTGAAGCCAAAGTCATGGAAACTAGTGACCCAATGGCATGGGAATGCAAGCTTTTCACATAGGAGTTTCTTGGATTTCGAGCTGAATGGCATATGGACATGAAAGTACGGAGTCTTACATAATATATGGTTTCCCCAACATAATAAAACTCATATAAAAGTCCTCATACAAATTTGATATAAAACCACTTCAAGATTGAAGCCAAATCCGTGAAAACTAGTTATTCAAGAGCATGGGGAATGCAAGCCTTTCATACATGTATTTTTGATATTTTGACTTGCAGATCATATGTAGATGAGATTACAGAGCCATACATAATATACCCAAGCTTGGGCATCAAATATCCTCAGCAAAGTGCAAACACCACTCCAACAAGTGCGCCATCAACATGAGAGTGTGGGGGTATGGAGAAGAAAGGATGAGAGAATGGGGAGATAGATGAGAATTCGTTTTTATGGACCTTCAACCCGCAACTAAAACTCCTTCATTAAGCTCCAATGAGAGGTCTGAATGGCCTCTCCATCAACCAACTTGGAAAGGAATCCAACTCTCTCGAAATTGGTTCACAAGCAGGGAAAGTGAACACTCATCGTGCAATGGACAAGCAAAAGCTCTCCAAAATGCCAAAGGCTAATTAACAAATGATCAAAAGCTATTCTCATTCCTCATGGCATTCTTTATTAACTTCATGAGGCCTCCTAAGGTCGAATTCCCCTCCACGAGCTTCCTCCAACTCATCTAAGTGGTTTAGTAACTCTCATGACACTTGTCTTCCTCTTCATGCTCCAATTCTTTCCCCAATTTGAATGGCTGCCTCTAACTCCCAAATTCGGCCTCTTGGTGGCTGTTTTTAGCCTTGACATGTCAGATTTGTCATATGTCAACAATCAGGTATGAATTTGTTATATGTCAGCAATCATGTATGAATTTGTCATACTTGTCATAGAATCTTCCATCATTTGTTGTTATAGAGTGCATAGAGTCTCCTTCCAAGTGGCACACCTTGTCTTCTAGTTTCTTCCTCTTCCATGGGAGTTACCCTCCTTTACCAATTCGAATTCCTTGGTTCATTATATGAAATTTGACACCACATCACCATCCAATAATGTTACATTACCCATGTGTTCGAATTTGGATGAATATCATGCCAAGTGTGCAGGCAATCTAGTCACCCAAAGGCTCCACAAGCTTCCAAATGTCTTCATGAACCCATGCCACCTTATTTTCTTAACATTTATCATTTATGTGACCCATTTAAATGTGAATATGGTAAACTAAAGTCCTTTTGGGTCCCATATCCCCTTATTACAAAATTTATGTCTCCATCTCAACCTAGGGAACTAGTAGGTTGGTGAAACATTATTTGCAAATAGTCTTATTTGGAAATTATTTAATTGGGGACATGACAAGTTACAAGCACACTTTATCTAATAAATCATTGAAATAATTTACCCATCTAAGTCTAACATTAGTGCAACCTAGAAAACTAGTGTTACATGGGTACACGTCCTCAAGGGTAGGAAACGTGCTTCCATGCCCCCGCACGTCTCAAAAACTTGGAAATTCTATTGGAAATGCCCCTCCACGTCCTCGTTTGAAGGAAACCCAAGGAAACATAGAGGGGAAACGTTTCCATCCTAAAAATGGCATCCCCATGTTTCCTTTGACAATTTTTTACAAAAAAATAAAAATTAAACGATAAAGAGCCATGCCATCAACTATTTTTCTTCTCAGTAGCATTGATTTCATTTCGTTGTTCAATATGGTTTTATTTTTGAATTTGTTTGATCAATTATAGCTTATGTTTGGTTGTATTTCATTTTATTTTACTTGATGTATGTTGTAAATGTTGGAAAATGATAACTTTGAAGGTCCTTTCTCATATTTTTGGTGTGAGTGCGATGAGAAGGACTTAAGGCTTTGTCTTTTGAATATTTATGTAAAAAAGTGACTTTTTATATAAATGAAGTGTTTATGTTTCGTACTTTATAAAGTGGGTCACTTTAAGTGATGTATTTACTAATTAATGTATTTAATTATTAAAAAAGAGTTTTAATGATGACCCTTAATTTGTAATTAATTTTCAACCCTAGACTAGGGTAGTTAGGCAAGGTAGTTACAAATTTGAAGTATAAGACAAAGAGAAAGGATATTGAAGGACACTCACCATCAAAAAGGGAAGAAGAAGAATGTGAATAAGACATAAGAGATACCCTAGTAGTAGTGGCACGATTCCAAGAAAAGGAGCAACAACACATTTCCCAAGGCAACTTATAGCATTTATTGCAGCCGTACAACAAGTATAGTTATACGTGTGAGGGCATGAATTCCAAGGAAAAATCGTTGTGCATTAAATGCTGGCTGGACAGTCCGTACACCATTAATTGCAGACACGTGTGGGCACAGTTTTCGAGGCAAAACGTACAACATGAAGTATAAGCGGTACAACATGTGTGGGGGGCATACAACAGGCTGTACAACTGACAGTTTGCATGGAAAATGAGGTATTTTGCTACTGTTATTTAATGTTTGGAATTTTGTCAGTGAGGGCTGAAGAAATAATTTTCTTGTGTTGAAAAATTTATGAGTACTCTTAATGAGAAATTCTTCTTCAGGGTTTTTGCCAAGTTGGGGTTTTGCCTGATCATTTTGACCAAAACATCTGTGTACAATGTGTTTTCTTCATCTTCAGTATTTGAGAAGTGTCTTTGTATTTGTGGTTTTAATTTCAAAGTTTATTAGCAAATTTTAATTAAAACCCTAGACATTCAAAGTGTTTGACATAATGCTTATGCTAGTTTTTCTTCATGGTATCAGAGCGATATTGAAGTATTAATCAAGCTTGTGTTTCACAGTAAAGAAGTGCGAAAGAAGTGTTGTGGTAGTCTTTCTGTTATTGTTGTTGTAATTTGTTTTCCAATGATGAGTATACGGTTTGATTATAGGTTGGATGGGATATCCAATTGTATCCCATGGAAAGTAAGAATTACTGTTGTATTGAAAGAGTGGAAAATTTGGAGTTTTGCAAACTCTAAGATGACCAACTCAATAGATATGGATGAACTTGAAGAGTTTGAAGTCCCTGGAGCCAGGGGTTAAAGACCGTCTCATTCCTCATTTAGCAAAAAAGAAAACAACTAAAGACAGGTGGGATACTTTGTACCACTTGTTTGAAGCCAAGAACGAAAACCGCAATATGGCACTAAAAGACAAGCTACACTATGTCAAAATGAACAAGGACGAGGGTGTAGCCTCCTACTGGACTCGTGTGGCCCAAGTCAAAGATGAGTTAATAGATGTAGGAGAGATTGTTCTTGATTCAGAGTTGGTGAGGATAGCCCTAAAGGGCTTTGCCAAGAAATGGGACGTCTTTGTGAAGTGCATTGTAGGTAGAGAAAAGTTTCCCAATTGGTCCAGAGTTAGCAAATTGTTAGTGTCATCCTTTGAGGATTACGGTTTCCGGATGATGGTGAGATTTGTTCATGTTTTCCTGTATTAGAGAGATGAGCCAGTTGTTACTACCATTCTGTTAGGACATCACGGGGATAAATTATATGTTTTGAGAGGGCATGTTGTACGTCCAGGCATAGGTGGGTGGCTGTCAGAGTCAGAGGGTGAGGCAGGAGATGCACCTGATCGACATGTGATTTACATTTCTTTTGATGAGGAGAGTGGTTCTCTTTGGAGCACTGGAAAAAGACTCAATCAGTCTAGTGATGGTGATGATGAGCAGGTTGATGAGGTTCAGGTTGAGTCTCGGGCTTCAAAGTTCCAGTATGAAGTTTGGGCACTTGTATCCGAGAGGGATTCTAGAGCAGGAGGGAGTTGCATCAGGAGTCAGAGGTGGAGATACTAATACTAATTAGTGCTTTGGACCTACCTCGTTAGGAGGGAGTGTTGGAAAATGATAACTCTGAAGGTCCTTTCTCATATTTTTGGTGTGAGTGTGATGAGAAGGACTTAAGGCTTTGTCTTTTGTATATTTATGCAAAAAAGTGACTTTTTTTATAAATAAAATGTTTATGTTTTGTACTTTATAAAGTGGGTCACTTTAAGTGATGTATTCAATAATTAATGTATTTAATTATTAAAAATGAGTTTTAATGATGACCCTTGATTTGTAATTAATTGTCAACCCTAGATTAGGGTAGTTAGGGAAGGTAGTTACAAATTTGAAGTATAAGACAAAGAGAAAGGACATTGAAGGACACTCACCATCAGAAAGGGAAGAAGAAGAATGTGAAGAAGACAGAAGAGATACCCTAGTAGCAGTGGCATGATTTCCAAGAAAAGGAGCAACTCCACATTTCCCAAGGTAGCCTGTAGCATTCATTGCAGCCGTACATCAAGTACAACCACACGTGCAAGGGCACAAATCACTGTGCATTAAATGCTGGTTGTACAGTTAGTACATCATTAATTGCAGGCAAGTGTGGGTGCAGTTTTTAAGGTAGAACGTATAGTAGGAAGCACATGCTGTGCAACACGTGTGGGGGCCATATAATAGGCAGTTCAACTGACAGTTTGCACACAAAATGAGGTAGTTTGCTGGTGTTATTTAATGTTTGGAATTTTGTCAGTGAGGGTTGAAGAAATAATTTTCTTGTCTTGAAATTTTTTTGAGTACTCTTCTTAGTGAGAAATTCTTCTTCATGGTTTTCCCCAAGTTGGGGTTTTTCTCGGTCATTTTGACCAAAACATCTGTGTATAATGTGTTTGCTTCATCTTCAGAGTTTGAGAAGTGTCTTTGGATTTGTGATTTTAATTTCAAAGTTTATGAGCAAATTTTAATTAAAACCCTAGACATTCAAAGTGTTTGACATAATGCTTATGCCAATTTTTCTTCAGTAAACTTGTATTAGTCTTTACATTATAAGATTAAAGACTTTAATGACTTATGCTCCAACTTTCAATTTCTATCTATTCTAATATAAATTTTGTAGTATTCCTGGTGGGGTCCATGCTATCATGAATCTTGTTGTTGCCCCGTGAGGTGATCCTATTCAGGATGGTAGAGGAAAGGCAACTAAAGTTGCGACCTACGATATCCAAGACTTTCGAAAGAACTCGGATGTCACACTAGTCAAGGATACTGACACTTTAATGACTTATGCTCCAACTTTCAATTTCTATCTATTCTAATATAAATTTTGTAGTATTCCTGGTGGGGTCCATGTTATCATGAATCTTGTTGTTGCCCCGTGAGGTGATCCTATTCAGGATGGCAGAGGAAAGGCAACTAAAGTTGCGACCTACGATATCCAAGACTTTCGAAAGAACTCGGATGTCACACTAGTCAAGGATACTGACACTTTAGACCCAGTGAAAACATAGAGCCCATGGGGCATCCCTATGGCCAAGAAACCCTAAAACAAGTAAAATGAATAGATGATCCAAGGAAACTTGGTGGAATCTCTTAGTGGGGTAGTTAATTATAATTTAATACAATTACTAAGAGATTTCGAGCATCCAGGTGAAAAGCCCCAATTTTACCGTAGGGTTTTAAGTAGAAAAATGAGATCTAGGGCAAAACGGTAAAATTAAACGAAATTGGATACTCATATTGATTGCTGGATGTAAGATTAAACAAATGAAAGTGAAACCAACAATACCCAGTTCGCGGTTTGTACGAGCATGGCATGAGCAACAGTCTTCACATTAAGTTCCTTGATTAGTCATAACACAAGTTCAAGCATTAGTACATATAAGCATAGGTCACTATAATCATACTAACATGACAAACATAGGTGTTTGACATACATCATAGAGCAAAATCAAACCAAAGAGGCATATACCTGATCTCACAATATATACCTGTCTCCAACTATTAAGGCCCCTCTGCAATTGTGTGTATCGCATCTGATCTGCTAATCTGCTGGAATGAACCAGGTCATCACTGAAATCATCTCAATGGACAAGAAGATCTCAGTCCTGGCAAGGAAATACTTTGTATCTGCTGCAAAACAAAGGTTATGAATGGCTCATGCTACAAAAATGATCCATGTTGTATCCCCATCAATAAGTTTGGCTCAGAGGAAAAGAGAAAATCTAAATGCTGCATCATGGTAGCCCAGCTACAAATATATGTGATAACAGTCCCCTATGTTGAAGACCCCAACGTACCCTTCGACGTTTCCTAAAATTTGGGGGGTACTTATGCATATGTCATTTCTGTGTTTTTCTGCTCCCGCGTCCCCACATCCTGAAAACATGGGGGAACATTGCTTAAAACACCTTTACATGTGCTATTCCTAACTTAACATGCGTAGCTTGGGTTACCCAAGTCAAGTGAAGGTACATGAAGTAAAGTACATACATAGGGAAGAAATGTGATCTTTGTGAAATAACTATCCTAGTAACATGGATGTATTGGTCTATCTTTAACTTTCAAGAGCTAGGATATTTGATATTTCTTCCACATGTGCGCCTCGAAAGTGCTGTCATGGGTCATCCATCCTTGCGCCTTCATATTATGATCCTTTTTATTTTTCATTTTTTTAAATATTGCATTTATTAGCATTTCATTTAGCCCTTTCATTGGCTTAGTCCCGTTTCTTTAGATATGGCTTAGACAATTTGGGACAAGGAAACCTGGCTTTTGTGATTGGGAGTATCTCTCATGATATGTTCCATTAGCATTCTTTGCATTTAATTTATTTACAAATCCCTTTTTGGAGAGTACAAGACTCTTTTAGCTTTGTTTGAGGCATCCATACATCGGAATATCTTTGAGACTATGTGTTATCACTAAAGATGGATCATCCAAAAGAGGAAATATGAAGGGAATAGGTGAATTGGCCAGCAGGATGAAAAATTGGTAGGCAAAATATGAAGAGATGGATGAAAATCACTTGACTTACTTCACCAAGGTACAAATCAACCTCGTACTAACACACTTATTAGGCTAGAAGAACCACATTAAGGCTAGACTAAGAGACAAGCAACAGTTTAAGAGCACGAGTCAATATAAACTTAAAGTGTATATGTAACATGATACATCTCATGTTAACATACTGTCATACTAGAACTAAGAAAACATGCCAAGAGTAAATGAAGGTTAGAAGATTTTTGTAGAGGAAACAGTGCAGCTGTATCAAATGTATAATTTTAGGTTTTGTTTGACATCTGAAATCTGTAGTTACTTTATTGTTGAAGTTGATTAGCCACCAGTAGAGGAATTTATGTACATCGTCTCTCTTAATGACCTAAGTTTGTAAGTTAATTGCTTTTGGGTCTCAAAATATGTAATGCCATTCGTGATGCGTTAGAGAGAAAACTTATTTATATTGGTTGAGTTCTGGTTGTAGGAATCCATTCTCTCAATCACCTGACAGGCGTCTATTTTCTGCAAGAAAAAAATTACTGCAAACGAAAGTTAAAGCTGCTGCCGATTATTCAGATTCCATGTCCGATCCACTCAAGTACAAAGGTGGACTAGGATATCATCCCTTGGAAGCATTAGATGATTCTGAAAATAATCAGAAAGGAGAGTTGACATTGACAGATGCTGAAATCGCACGGACTGTTGTTGAGGTACTTCTTCCTTTTCCAACAGGAACTGGTAGTGTTATACTATTATGCAAGGTAATTTAACTTTCAAGCAATGGAATACTTCATATTGATACAATCATCTTCCATTTCTACGAAACATGCAGGTGAACAGTAATGCAACACTAATGTTTTCTGGCATGGTAGATAATGAATTGCATGAGAACATTTTCTGGCCAGACTTGCAATACGTCACAGATGAGTATGGAGGTCTCTGAAACATATGATTCTACTTCTGTACTCTAAGTCCAATATCTATGGTAGATAAGGTAAATTTATTTATGTCAACGAATAACCGTAAAAGTAGGCCAATGGGACTAAAAGAGTACCATTCGTGTAATACGTGTGAGTGCCATAACAGCTCCTAGATCTAAACTAGCAGAAATAAGTAGATGCAATCTTCATGTCCTTTCCAATCTTTGAAATTTCCACTTTTATGGGGGTTTATTTATTGGCTTGGACTGATGTTCAATGTTTACTGTTGCAGACATATATTTTCAGGTAGATGACGAGGATGATGTTTTGCAAACCCTTAGCACGAGCAACAGTCCTGTGGTATGGCAAGTCATGTCCCATATCTGTAAAGGCTACTATTAATTAATTTTCTTTAGGTTTTTTGATCTGTAAAGGTGATAAAACCATTGGTTTCTATTGCAATTCTATGGGTGAAATTACCAGCATGTTTTGATCGGACTGGACAACATACAATATGTCAGAGAGCAAGAGACAACTGTGTCTGGGAATAGCAGTGATTTTGATAGTGACGTACAAGACGATTATGAAGAGGTGTGTACTAGCTAACTTGTTGAACTTGGGAACTGTGCATAACTCTCAGAAAGGTCACTGGCAAGTGCAATCACTCACTAGAAACTGTTCTTTTTAAGCTTTTCTTGCCCTTTTTTCATAATTTTGTCTCTTGGACTTTGTGTTTCATTGTAGAGTTGGATTGGCATCACTGAAGAAGAGGACTCAGATGTGTCAGATGACTCAGATTCTTTAGGAGATTGGGCAGGTCTGGAAACCATGCGTTCAGGTCATCCAATAGAGTTTTCGAGGAAGTTGGCTGAGGTAGCTGAATGATTTGCATTTTGGTAAATGACATTGTTGTAAGGTATCTAATTAGAATTACTTAATTCTACTGAGGAATGAAGATATAGTTGTCAGAAGACTTAACTCTTGGTAAAGAGGGACGTGGCCGATATCTATACCCAAAACTATAGTAAGTATCACCCATCAGTGATCACCTATCATTTATTGTTGTCATCTGACTTGGACACGTCCAATATATGAGCATTGCTCCCTCTAAGAACGGATATTTTCCATCTGTACTGGCCATGCACATGTTTTCTCCAATGAACTGTTACTTGTTACAAGTGGGTGGCAGTGCAAGTTTGTGCCTTCATTTCACCATACAACCTGTCCAACCATTTGCCCCCCTTTAATTCCATGTTCAATCAACACTTGTTACTTCACTCATTATGTACTTTTTGTCCTTCAATGTCTCAGTTTGAAATCATCCAATAGAGTTTTCGAGGAAGTTGGCTGAGGTAGCTGAATGATTTGCATTTTGGTAAATGACATTGTTGTAAGGTATCTAATTAGAATTACTTAATTCTACTGAGGAATGAAGATATAGTTGTCAGAAGACTTAACTCTTGGTAAAGAGGGACGTGGCCGATATCTATACCCAAAACTATAGTAAGTATCACCCATCAGTGATCACCTATCATTTATTGTTGTCATCTGACTTGGACACGTCCAATGTATGAGCATTGTTCCCTCTAAGAATGGATATTTTCCATCTGTACTGGCCATGCACATGTTTTCTCCAATGAACTGTTACTTGTTACAAGTGGGTGGCAGTGCAAGTTTGTGCCTTCATTTCACCATACAACCTGTCCAACCATTTGCCCCCCTTTAATTCCATGTTCATTCAACACTTGTTACGTCACTCATTATGTACTTTTTGTCCTTCAATGTCTCAGTTTGAAATCATCCATTCCCATCATTGCTTTTGTTTCCCATCTGTCTAATACTCTAATCTTCTCCTTGTTGTTTAAACATGTTCTATTTTCTATCTATTTCTTTCTACATTATTTGCTCATTCATATTTCATTTTTCCTTCATTAATATACCTTGATTATTTGTTCTGATACTCAATTAGATCTAATGCAACCCAATTTGAAAGAATAGGTGGGAATGATATAACTGTCCCAGCATTTTTGGTTAAAAATCATCAGCTCCTCTTCCAGTGAGTTCATAGTTCTTGCTCATTTGCCTATCTCATTCACCTCGAATATGTACTCTTTTGCCTGTTCAGTTTCTCATTTTTATGTTTATTCCATCTCATTAAGTCACAGATACAAGCCACAAGTAAATTGAATTCACTCTACCAGAGAGGTTTGAGATCACAACATGAGAGGGATTGAATGTGTCCAGAACATTCAAAATAAACAATCGTTGAAAGTCTGAAAATTAATATTTGTTTGAAGTATGAAACTTTAGGCTTTCAAAACATTCATTGTTTCTAATGAATGATACTTATAATTGTCTTGTTCTTGCAAGCATGTCCTTTCCCTCAAAGGGAAAATCACAACGTTCCATGTAGCTGGCCTACAAAAGACTGATTCTACATTCTTGTACCTCCATCAAGCAGGCGTACAGCTATAAGCTTCCGTGATAGGGGATTACTATTCCATCAAAATCAGTCAGAATTTGCATGGTTGCAGCTTCTGTTATCATGCCCTTGGAAGGTTAAACCTTGGTGGGTCTCTGCACATGCCACCATCCTCACCATTGGATCATGACCCCATTAGAAAAACGTTCAAATCTTGTCTCCCAAACTAAGGTCATTATCAATAACGTACAATGCTATTAGGAGCTAGACATGTTCTTAAACCCAATTGTCACAACATTATGGTCAAATGAATTGTTAAGTTGCATAGTGTTGCCGCCTAATTCGCACCTCATGTAACGTGACAGAAATCTTCAAGCCACTGGATGCGATCTTGGGGGAAAGCTCGAGCCAAGTACTGTCATCTGATACTCAGCTCCTCCGTCTAGGCCAACTCCTAGCAAAGCCAAGGGGGGTGGGCCCTAATGAAAAGTAAAATCTAGGGTTTTTATTCTACGAAAGAAATAATTGATACAAAAATATGGAATGGATGAAATTAAAGATTACCAATTACTACAAACAAGATTAACTTTAGCAACACTTTAACTCAAACTAGATACACAATATTCAATGACACATTGTGAGATTAACTTATGCAAAAAAGAATAGAATAGACCAGTGCCAAAATGAAAAGAGTGCTTGCAAATGTGGGTTGCTAGTGTTGTCTCAGTGAAAGTATTGCAGTGTCTTGTTGGTAAATTTTAGATTATTAAATGAATTGATTAAGGAATGTGTTATCCTTA
>LPNX010990697.1:304225-315388 GCA_001517045.1 Pseudotsuga menziesii | reverse complement strand
ATGAATCAGAAAATATAAAACACAGTAAAATTAAAACAATAAAAACCAAGGATAATAAAAATTTAACAATAAATAGGAGGCACAACCCTAGAGATAACAGAATGGGTAAATTCTTGGTTGATTTTATTTATGTGGTAATGATTTTGATTAGCTTAGGGGATGGGAACTTCCAATATACCCAGAGGTATGAGGAGTATGTCCAAACCCATTAACCGATGCGGCTCCCCGCAAGGAATATGTGGGCTGGTTGGAGTCTCTAAGACTAGTTCAACACTACACCAACAAGAGTATAGCTTAACGGTGTCTCTAGGTCACTGTCTAGTTGTTCCCATTTCCTTTGTGAATTTTTCCACCGCAACGGCTTAATTCGAGGCGTTGGATTTTCTGTTGGGGAGATTAATTTCTGGAGTGGAAACTAATTAAGCTAGTCACCTAAATCCCTTTCTGATACTACCAACTGATCAGACGAAGCTACAGTGGAAGTAGAGCATACGGGGATGAAGGCCTTGTAAATGTTTAAATGTTTTAGAACAAGTTTTCTGATTTAGAAAAAGGTAAAACCCAAGGGTCTCTTTCTAGATTCAGTACACAGGCAAGCTCTTATACATGAACATGTTTTCGGGAAAGCGAGGGGGTTTATTTTAAACTCAGCAGTGCAATTGTTTTTTAATCACTACACTGCTCAAATCTTTTCCCTTATAGTACTTCGGTATAGCGCAGTGGGTAAATATTCAGATTACTTTTACAAAACTTAAATAAAGCATGAAATGATAAAGAAAAACAACTACGCTAACAATATATAAAGAAAACAGAAAAAGGGACACCGACATAAATGCCCCCAGGGGGGATGGAGACCGGGCTCTAACGAGCCTACTCAAACTTTATTTTTGCTTTTACAATGATGTGAAAGAAAGTGCACTTTGGTCCTCAAATTGGGATCCAAAGGCTTACAACTTGTGAAAAGAATAATTTTTATGTGAGGGGAAGCTCTGTTTGTCTTCTTTTTGTTGATTTTGTGAAAATTTTGCCAGAGTTTCTCTCTCTTTTATCGCAAACCTGCAAAAAACAGCCAACAAGCGTTAGTGGAATGTGCCGGAAAACTTCCAAAGTTTGCCCAAAAAATTCTAAGTAACAACTGACTATAAAAAAAAGGAAAAAACTAAGTAAGGCAAGCTAGAAAGCTTGCCTTCTTAGGATCTTTGCTTGCCTCTTGAAGAGAATGGCAAGCATATCTCAAGCACTATATGCGAAATGAATCAAATGAAAGCTCTTTAATCTTCTTAACCAAGTACTTTGAAATTTTAACTTTAAACTTGCGAGAAGAAGGCTAGATCTAATGTTTTAAAAGAACAATTTGTAATTACGCAATAAGATCTATATTTGGAAATTTAAATCTATTTTATATATGTCTTTGAAATGTAGATCTAAGCAAAGTAACAATAACCAAAGTAAATTTCAAGATATTTTGGATCGGGAAGTGATAGAATCAGATGGAGCAAGAAGTAGAAAAGGGATGGTGACGCCTCCTTTGGTGAGATTTGAGGGATTATGCTTCTTCTTTCAAAATTACTAGAGAAGAGGGAGAGCCCACTCGCTCATCAAATGCTCCAACTCGGGTTTGCTGTAAATACCTTCAGTAAAGTGCAAAGGTGATTAAAAGCACCTGTGTGAAATAATAATAAGATAAGCAGTATTATAGATCCATACAAGAAATCATGTAAAACTTGGTAATCTAATATATTCCACAATAAGAAGTAACCTAACAAGAATCACTTCCTATTCTTACCGAAATGTAAATTTCCTCACGAAGACAAGTAATCATCAGACAATCACTGAGCAGGAAGTTTATTAATTTGTTAGGCATACATCATAATCATCATGGTATTGGCATATTGCAGTTCATACATATCCTTTGATCATCCATTATGCAACATCATAATCATATCATGGGAAGCTCAAGAGCAGCAACGATGGACTCCCATCAATTTGGGCAAAAGCAAAAATAAGTCTGTGCTATTGGTATGCTCACAGAATGTGGCATAACAACACCAAAACTACTGGAAGATAATCAAAAGAATGATGCATGTCAAGATGTATCGTATGCATGCACATACTTCCAAAAATAGCTGGTGATGATGAGGGATCCCTGTCAAAGAATGTATCCCTGATGAAAAAATCTGGAAATTAAGAAGAGAATTGCATGCATGCAATTCTGGTTGTTAACAGCCAGTCTCTCTAACTGTCCATGAAACTTGTCCCCTCTCCCCATATCCCCAAATGCTGGCTAAACATAGACATACATCGTAACCATGCTTTAAATAGTAACATAATAGCAAACCAATCAGCAACTCATTCATTAGCTGACAATCATTAGCGACAATCTCTTTATTTGACTAAGTGATAATTAGATTTTTTTGCTGCTTTCATGGCCTCAGGATTGTCAATTTGTTCTTTCACTGAGAAAGTACAGTCTGGCAGTTGATGAGGTGATTGACAACATGCATGCTTGCTAGACTGGCAGTGACAACTAGCTTGTCGAAGAACTGTCTTGCTATTGATGATAGCATACTTTTATTTACCTCACTACTTTACTGTTGGTGCTTGTGTAAACTTCTGGAATATGACATTTTTTACTATCCACCTTTTCTGCATCTATGGCTAACGTGATAACTTCTAATTGCCCTCACTGTATCCATTTTGCTTTTTTCAAGTTGTCATCAAGGTCCAGTATTACTGGCTTATATTTGTCCCAGTCTAGCCGAGGCAACTTAGGTGATCCTAAATATAGGTGACAAATATTGTCATTATCTTTTATTTTTTGATCTTGTGAAAAGTCGCCAACTAGCTATCATGTGCTTCACTGGTGAAGGCTGTAGCTTCCAAGCATCCAAACCAGCTATCACTATACACTGCCCCAGACTCATAGAAAGGGTACAAGGAACTATGAATTGGAGGCGGTCATCTTGCAGCCCAAGATCTCGACAGAGGTCGAACTATGGACTTCCCATTGGCAAGCACTTAGTAGAGGCAGATTGGTCTACCCCCTAAAGGGCATAAATTGTTTTGAAGGACGTGAGGGTGGGCTTTGAATTACTTATGTGTGCACAGGTCACAAGACCTTTGATTGTAATCTCTTACTGTGCAACCACACTTTGTCACTAGTCACTCAACGACAGGACATATCCAACAAAGTTCTATATATTTAGAAAGAAAAAAAATATTCATGTTTTTGGCAAGATGCTTCCTGTTACCGACTAGGCTGCACCTAGTTGGACTTTCAGTGAGCCGCCAGTGATGAACAAGATACTTGTTCATATTCAGAGTTCAGAAGTCCTTTCAGGCCTCCATGACCGTTTTATTTTTTGTAACACATGTTCATACCCCCTTGGGGAAATTGTAAAAAATGTCCTAGCATTTAATTTTTTCTCAAAGGCTCGGCTTCCCGGACTTGAACATCAAGCCGACTAGCCTAGAGTGTTTTTTCCCTTGGTTATTATTGGTTGTTGAACAAACGACTAATAATTTTTGAGTTTTTCACTTACATTTCCAAAGTTGGGGTGGTCATCTTGGTGTTTCGGCCTAGGGAGGTCATTAGAGCCTTCGTGTTGGTGTTTTTCACCATGCTAGGCATTCGAATTGAGTCGTATGCACATGTTCTAGGTCCCCCTAGAGTTTTGTCAATTTCTACAATATATATATATATATTTCCGTTTTTTAAGCCATTTTTAATGGTTTAATTAAAAAACTTCAGATTGTAATAAAAGTCAGATACGGAGTCCGTTTTTGACATGGGGACACTCGTTTTCGCACTCGGAGCGTCCACTTTACCCTTGGGACCACTTTTTACATAAGTCGGGCAGCCGAAGCACCCTATGAGGCATTATTTGGCTAAAAATGCATTAAAATAGCATTTTAATGTTAAATTATGACAAAGTGGCATAAAGGACAAAGTTGGAAAAAGTCAAAGTATATATTAAAACATATTGGGGGTAACATGGCATTATTTGTCTCCATGTTGGTGACATCATACTAAGAAGAAAGCGTCACTTTAATTGGCATATTCACTTACCACTTTATACCATGGTTCTAAACTCACGTTTCTTCACCATGCGAGTTGTTCAAAGCTCATGGTATGGTCCACTTTGTTGACTAGTGAGTGGTGGTATCACTCATCATATAATATATTTTTTACCATATGATATTTAAGATTTGGTGGATGACGTCAAGTTAGTGGAATCATGAGAGGTTGGTTCATGAGTTGCGCTAGCTAAGTGAGTGGACCCCCTTGTATCCGTGTCACATTTAAAAAATCTTTGGTTGGTTGTAATAAGGTTTTCCATACACCAATATATTCAAAACGTATATTTTATTGGTGGAGCTAATATCATGTGGACCGTACGGAGGGAGGGTGACGTCAAAATGGGGTGAAATGATAAGCATGTTTTGTGGGTTGCACCAACTAAGAGAGTGGACCCCCCTTTACCCACTTCATCTAAGCTTTGGCTCGTTTGTTAAGGTTACCATTAGTCAAAGCTTTGATACAAGCGTTTGATTTTCTTGGTGAGATTCTCTCACGCATGGAGAAGCCGTACACTCACGCGAGGGTAGTGGGTGACCCCATCTTCAGTCTTGGTGAGTGGTTGGTATGTGTTGGCAGTTTTTGGTTTGTTGGAGGAGTTTGGTGAAAGAGGTGTCAATCACCTTCTTTGTTCAACTCAGTCCAAGCTCGGTTCAACTTAGTTACACTCCAGGTTGATCTTCAGTATTGATGAGGCCCCCTTGGGTCTCTCTTTTCCTATATAAGTAGGTCACCTCTCCATTCATCAAAAGAAGGAACCTCTGCTTGTAAGATTGTAATAGTTTTCTTGAGTATTGTGAATAAAAGGCTTTGGAGGCAATTTCTGTGTGGGATCTATGGATGTTTGGATAGAGTTTACTCTACATTAGTGAGGTAACCTGTATTTGTTTTCATGCTTGCATATGTTTGGGATTAACTTGCTTTCAGAAGGAAATGGTATTTTTGTAAAGATAAAAGGTAATTCTTGTTAGGTTACTCTTTTATTGCAAGTCGAATAAGACTATTTGATATATGTATGATTTCATGCTTGGATCTACATTGTTGTTGTAGTCTCTTTTGGTTTACACAGGTATTTTTTAATCCCCATTGCTAGTGTTGATAATCTTTTGCAGGAAGCTAAAGCTGGAGTATTGATGAGCAAATGTGCTCTACCTTTCCTTCAGTAAAATTGGAAAATAAGCTTTGCCCCTTTGATCTCACCAAGGAGGCGTTTTCTATCTTTTATTTCTTGCTCTACTCTGGGTTCTTTAACTTTTGATCCACAAATTTCTTAAAATTTTCTTTCGGTTTCAAATGTTTCAATATTAGATCTAGCATCTAAAGCCATATCAAAGGTAGATCTAATGTCTAAAAGTTTCTATTTCTAGTCTGCTTCAAAGGTACATTTAAAATTTTAGATCTAGTTACTTCTCCCTTTTTCCACAAGTTTAAAATTTTTGAAAATTAAAAAAGCTTGTTGAAAGAGTTTTTGTGCGTTTTAAAGTTTGATCTAGCATTTTTGTGCTTGAGATTTGCTTGCCATTCTTCTCAAGAAGCAAGCAAAGATCCTAAGAAGGCAAATCCACAGACACTTGCCTCACTTAGTTGTTTCCTTCTTTTTTGTAATCAGTTGTTACTTAGATTTTTTTGTAATTTTTTCATGTTGTCCAAAGACACTTCCAAAGTGTTTTTGGGCATCTTTCACTGACATATGCTTGCTGGTTTTTAGCAGGCCCATCAAAAAAAAGAAGGAAACTCTGCTTGAAAAATAGCTTTTTCGAACATCCGGAGCTCCCAGGAGGCTTTCCCCTTAGCTGGGCTTATTTTCTTTGCATGTTGTAAGCCTTTGGATCTCAGATAACAAGGACCAAAGAGCATCTCTGCTAAAGCATTTTAACTGATTAATAAAAGCAAGTTTGAGTAGGCTCAGTAGAGCCCGGTCCCCATCCCCCTTGGGGGATTTGTGTCGGTGTCCTTTTTCTGTTTTCTTATATGCTGTTAGCGTAGTTGTTTTTCTTTATCATTTCATGCTTTGTTTGAGTTTTGCAAAGGTAACCTGAATACTTATCCACTGCGCTATACCGAAGTACCATAAGGGAAAAGATTTGAGCAGTGTAGTAATTTAAGGACTTGCCCGCGTACTGAATCTGGAAAGAGACTCCTGGGTTTTATCTTTTTTCTGAATCAGAAAACTTGTTCTAAAACCTTAAAAATAAACCAAGACTCCTTCCCTATATGCTCTACACCGCTGCAGCTTGTCTAATCAGTTGGCTGTATCATAAAGGGATACGAGTTACTAGATCTAATAGGAAAATCCACACAAGTAATTTTCTCGAGAACTCGGGAGGTTGCAAAGGGTAATCACTACAGAGTCAGGGGGCTACTCTAAGCAGGTTTATCCTTGCCCCGTTGGACACTTGGTATTACCGCTTTAGCACTCAGTTCGAAGGGACTTGACTTGTTGGGCCACACCCACAATTTACCCATTCCTTAATCAATTCATTTAATAATTTAAAATTTACCAACCGAGACACTGCAATACTTTCATTGAGACTACACTAGCAACCCACATTTGCAAGCACTCTTTTCATTTCGGCATTGGTCTATTTTGTTCTTTTTGCATAAGTTAATCTCGCAATGTGTCATTGAATTTTGTGTATCTAATTTGAGTTAAAGTGTTGCTAAGGTTAATCTTGTTGGCAGTAATTGGTAATTTTTAATTTTATCCATTCCATATTAAAACTCCTAGAATTAATTATTTCTCTTGTAGAGTAAAAACCCTAGTTTTTACTTTTCATTAGGGTCTACCCTCTGTGGCTTCACTAGGAGTTGGCCTAGACGGAGGAGCTGAGTATTAGGTGACAGCACTTGGCTCGAGCTTGCCCCCAAGGTCGCACCCAGTGGCTTGAAGATTTCTGCCACATTACCCGAGGTGCGAATTAGGTGGCAACATTTTGGCGCCGTTGCCGGTGATAAATCTTTTTATTCCCGGAATACGACTTTTAGAGTTTTCATTCTTGTTTTCGCTTTGTTTGATGAATGTTGTAGTTTAATCAACTTACTCAAGTCATCTTGCGACTCCACTACCTTTAATTTTACTAAGGTGTTCTACAAGAAGAAACTTTGAAGGCTTGCTTCAGTTCATTCCTGAGCCTGAAAAGGTTTACCATAGGAGGAAAAACAAGCTAGCTTCTCGTAAGATCCTTGACGATCTTTCATCTGAGTCAATCTTAGATATTTACCTTTTATTTGTTGATACTTCTTAATCAAATAATTCACATAGTACCATGGGTACTTTATTTAAACCTCTGGATTATTCTGCCGTAATTGGGCAGCCTCATAACATCCTAGATAAAGCCATTGAGAAGGTTCCATCGTTTTATGGAAACGATGCTATACCAGCTAAGTCTCATTTGTTGGCTTTTTCTCAGTGCTACAATAAATGGTGTCACAACGTCAACCATGAAGATGTAAAGATGAGGTTGTTTGCCTTATCTCTTGAAGCTGATGCCTTTGAATGGTTCACCTCCCTGGATGACGATGGTATCAAGACCTTCAAGGAATTTGAAATTGCTTTCAATAAAAGATGGGGCAATAGAAAAGAGAAAAGGCACCTTTTGACTGCCTTAACAGACACTAAAAAGAAGGGAAACGAAACCATAGAAGAGTTCAATAAAAAGTTCAGAGATATGGTGGGCAGATGTCCGACTGATATTAAACCATCAGATACCTCAATTCTCATATATTACACAGAAGCATTCGAGGGAGAAATGAGGTACCAACTTAGAGACAAAGAACTTGACAACCTGAAGAAAGCCATGGAAATAGCTGAGAAGATTGACAGAAACATGCAATCTGCAGGAAAGTCTAACATTCCAGGATTTGTTAGAGGCACCACTTCATCTTCCAAAACTCAGGATACTAGAGGAAAAACAGTAGAGCCTGAAGGAAAAGATGAAGGCAAGGAATCAATGAAAGAAGTAGCTGACATGATGAAACAAATGATGATAAACTGTACTTCCCAGATGAATGCTATGCAAAATAGGATAAACAACATGGAAAAAGCACAGGTTTCTCAAAATCATAAAAATTTCTAGCCTAGACAAAACTAGGAGTGGAAAAAGAAGTATCCTCCTTATGAGCAGAGACCTCCAAATCAACTTGAAACAAACAACATGGTGAGTGATGAGGTTCCTCCCTATTGTCGGCCTTGTGAAGAACTTCATGAAGAATCTAATTGTCCAAAATTCTGCTACATTATGGAACATGAACAAATGGAAATGAATAACTTTGTAGGACATTCTAGAGGTCATGACTATACAAACAATGTAGGGCAAGTTCATCATATTTCAAAAGAAAAATGGAAGCAGGCCAAGGACTATAGTCAGGAAAAGGATAATGCTACTAAGATTTTTGGCGAAAAGCCTTCACCTGAACAGATTATGGAGAGGTACAAAGGGGTGGTTTATCAGAAGAAGAAAAACATGATCGCAACCAAGTCAAGTCAGCATATGCCAAAGGTAAAAACTCCTCCCCCTCTAGATCTAAACATTGATTTGGGTAATTGGTTGTCAACTGCTAAGATTTCTGTCCCTGTAATTGAACTCCTCAAAATTCCAAGTCAAAGAGATATTTTTATGAAAACCTTAGCAGAACCTAAGGAAAATATAGTTGAAAAATCTGAGGAAACAACTATTGAGAAGCCTAAAGAAAAACTGGTCAACTCAAAAGAAAATGAGAAGGATAAACCTAAAGAAATTTTTTCTAAGAAGTTGAGTAACTTCAATGAAGATGTCCCCATTATCTTGCATAGTAGGGATCCTAATAAAGAAGATCATCCTGCCTTTTACATTTCTTTGATTGCAAAGAACAAATTGTTGCACAATTGCATGCTTGATTCAGGTGCGTCATCAAACATCATGACTAGAAAAGTCATGGAACAAATGGGCTTAAGTATCTCAAGGCCTTACCAGAATGTATGCGCCACGAATTCAAGAGAAATCGATGTCGTGGGTATAATTCTAAATTTTCCAGTCAAACTAGCAGCATACCTTGACATAGGTGTTACCATGGATATCGTAGTCATAGATGTTCCTGATAGATGGGGAATGTTGTTTTCAAGAAAATGGGCTGCATCTTTGGGAGGATCTATTCAAATGGACTGGACTTACGCCATGATTCCTGCTTCTAAAGATACACATGTCAAGTTATATAGAGAAAAGGAAACAAAGTATCATGTAGAAGATCCTGATGAGCCAGATAATGAATATATTTGTGAGATAGATAACCTAGGAAACCATGCTATCTATGCCAATTATCTTATACCCATCAGAGAAGGCTAATGATGAGGAGTATGATGAGCTATGGAGAATGAGTTTTGATGGAGCCTTTTCCAAAACTGGAAAAGGAGCCCGTATAGTCTTAACTTCACCTTCAAAACAGAAATTCAATTTTGCTTACAGACTTGAATTTGATGCTTCCAATAATATGGTGGAGTATGAAGCACTAGTCTTAGGACTTGAGATTGCTAAAGATATGGGTATCAGAGTGGTAAGCATCAAAGGTGATTCAGATCTAATTATTTCCCAAGTTAAGAAAACTTTTGCATGTAAAAGTGAAAGGCTTAAAAAGCATCGAAATACAGTTTGGGCCATCATGGAGCATTTCAGTGCATTAGACCTTATAGCGGTTCCTCGCGCAGAAAATAGTGAGGCAGATAGACTTGCAGTTGCAGCTTCGACATTAGAGTTCACAGAGGAATTGGTAAAAGGAGATGGAAAATTTGAAATAAATTTCAGGCCTTCAATCCCCGATAGCCTTGATCATTTGCAAGTTTTTCAAGATGACAATCAAATCATAAGATTTATTAACAATATGCATGAATTTGCCGACTGTCAGATCAACTATCAGGATGAGCAAAGTTCTCATGTTGAACAAGAGGATCAACCAAGAAACCCTATTCCCATGAATGTTATTGAATGGGAGCACACTTCTGATAGACAAGACATATATAAAAAGAAAGAAGCAATAAAGTTGGATGATTACATAGAAATAAACATTGGTACTAATGAAGAACCAAGAAATATAAAACTTGGAAAAGGTACTTCTGATAAAGAAAGAAAAGATTAAATAAAGTTAGTAAAGGAGTACAAAGATGTGTTTGCTTTTACATATGATGAGTTAAAAGCCTATCGGGATGATGTATTCCAACATACTATCCCCCTAAGGTTAGAAGCTAAACCTTTTCGGCAAAAACTTAGAAGAATAAATCCCAAGTTGGCCTCCATGGTCCAGAAAGAACTACAAAAAATGTTGGCAGCTGGCATCATTGCACCTACCAGACATTCATCGTGGTGCTCAAACTTGGTTGTGGTAAGAAATAAGAATGGGCAGTTTAGGATATGCATCGATTTTTGAAACTTGAATATTTCATGCATAAAGGACAATTACTCTCTACCTGATATGGAAACATTACTGCAAAGAGTAACTGGATTTGGTATAATGTCCATGCTAGATGGTTTCTCAGGATATAACCAGGTGCTAGTAAAACAGGAGGATCGACACAAAACCACCTTCACCTCACCTTGGGGAACATTTGAGTATTGAAGGATGCCTTTTGGTCTTTTGAATGTAGGTGCAACATTCCAAAGAGCCATGGATTATGCTTTAAATGAGTTAATTGGGAAAATAATAGAAATCTACCAGGATGACCTTATTGTTTTTTCAAAAGAAATATCTGACCATGTATCTCATCTCGGAAAAGTGTTTGAGAGATGCAGGAAGTTTGGCATATCATTGAACCCAGCTAAGTCAACACTTGGAGTTGATAAGGGTAAGTTGCTTGGACACATCATTTCCAAAGATGGGGTCAAAATTGACCAAGAGAGAGTAGAAGCTATAAAGAAAGTTTCCTTACCCCATAACAAGAAAGTCCTACAGTCCTTCAATGGTCAGATCAACTTTATAAGGAGATTCATACCAAACTTAGCAGAATTGATGAAACCTATGTAGAAGCTACTAAAGAAAGATGCTAAGTTTGAATGGGATAAAGAAGCTTTTGCATCCATAAAAGACTGCATCTCTAGGTCTCCTGTTTTGGTAAGTCC
>LPNX010990697.1:267879-282791 GCA_001517045.1 Pseudotsuga menziesii | reverse complement strand
TAAGACGAGAGGTAAGAACCTGCGCATCACATTGTGACCACTCCTTGCATTCTTTATCAATCTGCATCTTAGATAGGCACGTGCATATCATACTTAAAGTAAAAAATACAAAAATATATATGGTGGACCGGGCCGCAACCGGTAAAACTCTTTGTTTTTGTTACTTGACCTACAGTAGCCGAACCGCAAACCGGACGGATTTCCTACACCAAACAGTCACGGGCTAGTTGGGAACGTTGACTGGGGAGAATCCCTTGCTGTTGTTGCCTGCGAATTTCCAGGCCTCAACAGTTCCAAAAGACTTTCGGCTGGGCAGCGACGAAAAAAGTTTGTTTTAGCTCCGAAATAGCGGTGGCAACGAGAAATAGACTTCCGATATCAAGGAAGAAATCATTCAGATCAAAGGACAACATTTTCAAATCGAACTTTAAACTCCACAACCCAAAGCAGTTGCAGACACAAGCAATTTTCTGAAAAGCATGAAAACAGTTGACCTCAAAACAATCTAAACTTGTAGCAGAGGGAAAACAAAAACAGAGTTCATGAATCCAAACAATTTTAGGCAAGATAAAAATTAAAAGGAGGGTCCAAAATTTTAAAAAATTTGGGAGAAAAGTTGCAGCTGCAATAGTACGGTTGGTTGTCTAACTTACGTCTCTTTCACAATACATATCATTATGTATTGATTATTACATACCAAATAATATATCAAATTAATCTTCTCTTTCCTCTCACCTAGCCTCATCCTCAAGTTCCAACATGCCTTGATATCCTCTCTTTGTAATTGCCAGAGATCTTTTTGCACTTATTCTATGCTTTACATATTTCTTTAGCTAGATACTTGGTTCCTTCCCTGTTTTCGACACCATTTTTAGGACATCTCATCCAAGATGTCTTTCATGGACTCTCTTATCTGGTGTATAGTGCTCTATGGTTCAAAGGCATGGGGACTTGTTTGCTGGAATTTGAATGGGCCTCAGTCAAGTGGGTCCAAACTCTTTTCCTCCGTCGTATCATCAGATGCAAACACGAAGTTCCTCAGGACATTATCTTGGCAGAGTTTGGTGCATGACCCTTTCGACTTGAGACTATGTTCAGTTTGGTCTCTTTCCCACATTGGGTTCGAAGCTTTGTAGACTTGGAAAATGGATAGAACAAGTATCCGTACTTGGCCTATTGTTCATCAAAGACCATTGCCTCATTTAGTCCTCCAGGGAGGGTTCGGTGCTTGTTTGTGAGGGTCTCGATCCTCTTGGAGTTTGTAGGCATTTTGATGGACTGGTTCCCTCTGTTGAGCTACTCCTTGGATGCTCCCAAACGCTTGCTCCCTCTTAGATAGGAATTGAACAAGATCATTAAATATGGCATATATAGGTAGTTTTTACAGAACCACTTGGGATAAACTTTAGGGTGGTTTGGTCAAAGATAGCTTTTTATGCTGAGCGCTTTTTGGGGCTAAGAGACAAACTCATTGTTTGACTGCAATACACCCTCTTCCATTGGATGGATGCACACTCTTCTCATCCCTCTAGGCCAGTTTAGGATAGGGCTCCATTGGCTTTGGGTAGAGGTTGATCACCATATTGACGGATCAGACAAGATATGCCAGTTTTGACACCTTCATGAGATCGAGACTGAGGAGCACTTTATCTTTTGCCGCCCCATCTACTACAAGATCAGAGGGAGGTTCCAGTGCTTATTTAGAGCAATGTTATCAGAATCAGACTGGTGGTCAAACCGGTCGACCCCATGACCCAGAACCGGACAAAAGCTGAGAAAAAAATCGGGTAAAAAAAATGGTTGAACAAAAATACATAAAATATTCATATTTTCTCTCTCTCTCTCTATTCATTCATATGCATTCATGTGAATTCAAACCATTATATGCAAATATGCAAAGTTTCTCATGTATATAAGTTTATAACAAGTAAGAGTGTATTAAACCAAAATAGCACTGAGTGCAATCCATATTTTGAGTCTGAACAATATTCTAACTAACCCGAACAGTAGCTAAGTCAACCGAGGTCAGAGTCGTAGTTGCCCATTCAAAGCCATTATGAGCATAAAAGCTAATGAACTCGTAACAAATAGCACCAACTTTAAATAGTATATCTATAAGCTTGAGTCCAAATTAGCCGTACCTCCTCTCCTTAGCAAATTAACTAAGGGGACTTCAAAAAGAATGGGTTACGTGTCGAAGTAATGGACTTTGATCTTACCAGAGCGAGAAGGTCTTGGCCTGCCTTCCTTTCCCCATCCAATTAGTCCCCTTAAAAACACTTGTATAGTTGCCATACCAGAGTCCGTATTCTCAACCCATTCGTAAGTAAACTCCAAAGATGAGTGTGATGGAATAAGATGGTGCCAACATCAATTTATAATGTTTGTAGGGCCATTAGGTTAATAATCCTAAGCCCATGTGTGCTTTTTTTGTTTTCTACTAAAAATTTCAAAATCGTGTTTTTAATGTCCCACAACAAAGCTATATGGAACCAACCGGTTTCATACGGAACTCGGTCGGTTTGAGAAAACTCAGGGAACCAAGGGACAGATGGGTAGCGGCCTGGAACTCGACTCTAGATCAATACACCCTTGAAAGACCATCCACACTCCCTAGAGACCTCAACAACACAAGTCCAGATCCCACACCAACAGTCAGCAGAGATCATCCAGGCTCTTGCGGTAGGTCTCTTCGTCTAGACAACAACACAATATGACATCTCGCGCCTCTTCTCTCTATTCCTCTGTCTTGAGCTTCTTCCATTCGGCCTTCGATGCTAGGAGAGATAGATCTAGCAGATTCTGAGACACATAGTTCACTGCTATTTTTCAAAATCTTAAATCTGCTTATGTTGCACATCTTTTTCCCAAAGCAACCTCCCGCTTTGGAGTCTGGATATTGTACCCACATGATTTAGAGTAGGTTTGCATTTTTACTTCCTGCATTATATCTTTATAGGAGTTGCTTTTGCGTCCCACTTTGTATTGACATCATTGTACCTAGCAGTCCCTTTGACCTACTTTAGTGGTCATTTGTTGGACATTAATGAAATGATCTTATCTTATCTCATATGCTTTTGATAGAGTATTAATAGGAGCAACTTTTGCACTCCCACAATGTATTTACACTAGATGTACTTTTGAGTCCCATTGACATACTTATTGTGATAATTCATTGGCATTAATAAAATTATCTAATATTACCTTATCTACAACTATTTTGTGTATGTGCAATTTGTTAGCCGTCATTTTGCATGGGGTGTCCACATATGATTTTTATCACAATTTAAGTAGAGGGTTACATGGTGGAAATTTGGATGGCCTAGTATCGATGCCTTCCTTTATGATGATGCCATGGGATCTTGATGATGGTGCTCTAGTGTTGATGATTGATTGATGGATTTTATGCTAGAGGATGATGTTGCACTTCTTCATGATATATGAATCATTTTCTTAATGAGCGCTCTAGTGTTCTTGGTCTCATTTGGCACCCAGAACATGTTTTTTTTCATCATGCATGGAGCACTCTTATATTTATGTCTTGACATAGCTTCTCGAGGACATGTATTATCATTATTGGAAGAGCACTCTTGCTCACTTGGCATGCTTTGATGACATGGATGATATGGTGGCCTTTGGAGGCCTATCTTAGTGGAGTGCTTTATTTGATGACAAATGGATTGCACTTGAGATCGCTTTATTGATGATTCTCCATAGAGCATCCTCCTTGATAACACTTATTTGATGATGTAGAGACCTTTCTCTTGTCTAACACTCTTGTTTTGAATCATGTGGATGGATTAGTAGCACTATTGGGTATCATCTTTAATTGACCACCTTCTTCGTTTCTCATCCTTGACACGTGTGGAGGTATATTCTTGGTATGTAGAGGGAGTGTTAAATTCTTTAAACCAACGCCTAGGTAAATATTTCAGATTTGAAGTTTTACACTAAATTGAATAAAATTAACTGATATTTGCAGCAGAAGCAGAACTAAGAAAACATATCCGAACACATACATAGCGATTTTATGCTCTTCAAATCAGTTCATCATTTAAATAATTTCAGAACTTACAAGAGCTTATGCACTCAGGAAAAGAGCTCCACGCAGAAAAAGACAAAGCTACAACAAACCTAGAGATTTTTAGATCTTTGAAAAACTGCCCAACAAGATTCTCAGCTCAAACCGTACACCTGTACGGTCTGCAAAAACATATGGCCTGTACGCCACATCAACTCTGCAATAAATTCCTCTGGCTCCACATGTGCGACCAGTCTGAACTGATTTATACGCTGTATGGAAATCGTACGGCCTCCTGCTTGTAGATTTTTGATTTATGGCTTCCCTCTAATTGGTACGGTCTAACCTGCAATTAATGTTACTACTGTTCTTCTCCCTGCTTGTCTTTCTCCTCTTGCCAATGGCTGAAAAATTATAAGCCCTTCTCTGATTTTTCTTATTCACAAAAACTAGTGAATAATCAATTTGTCTTGTCTTATTCCTTGCTGCCTTTTTATAATTTTGAGTCGGGTCAAATCCCTAATATCAACGGTCATGGTTAAATCTAATCTTGACTTGAGATCAATGGCCCATATATAATGTCATTAATGCCTCAACTTAGGCACTTTATTAAAAGAAACTCACTTTATAAAAAACATTCACTTAATTAAAAAATAATAAAGTGAACTCTCAAAGTCTAAGATGCATTTAATGACGATTTCCATGGGCTAGACACACCCCACAGAAATACCTGTCCGAGCTACAGTCATCAACACTCCCTATTAGTGGGGAATGTATTCTCTGCCACCCCAAGCTTGTCTTGAAAGAAACTTCCCTTTCACCAAAGATTTGGTGAGTATGTCTACAACATGCTCATTTGTAGGAATGTACTAGAGCTTGACTGCTCCCTTTAGGACCTTGTCTCTGATGAAATGGTATTTGATCTCAATGTGCTTCGACCTGTAATGAAACACTGGATTCTTTGAGAGTTTTATGCAAATCTGATTGTCGCAATGAATCATTGTAGGCTCCAATTCCTGACCAAACAACCCTATAACTTATAAGTAGTTTGCGAAGCTGTTTTGCTTCACAACTTGACAAGCTGGCTGCCATGTATCAACTTTTACTGAACTGAGTGCTATTGAAGTCTACGTCCTGTTGAACAAGGAAATCCCTTCCAACCCCAAGTTGAAACAACACCTTGAAGTGGTCTTTCAATCTATATCACTCCTTGCCCAGTTTGAATCTTAGTAACCCTACAACCTTACTCCATCTCTATCGAGGTACCTCAAGCCATACTCCATTGTGCCTTGCAAGGATCCAAGCACATGCTTTCTGTGACCCAATGCACCATCCTTGGCTACACCATGTACTGACTCAAGGTGTTCACAACAAAGCATTTCTCTTTCCTAGTGTTGACCAGATACATCAAGGATATAATAAGCTGCCTGTACAGTCTGGAATTTGCCAACTCCGACTCTGAAGAATCAACCTTCATCAGGTTGGTCACCGTCAGTGTAGTCATCGATCTACTATCCTCCATCCTAAATCTCCTTAGAATCTCCACCGTGTATTTCCATTATCCAAGGAAGATCTCCCCCAATCTCTGCCATACCTCTAGCCCTAGAAAGTGATGCATCAACCCAATAACTTTTATCTCAAATTTCGTCGCCAAGTCTAACTTGCGTCCTACAATAAACTTCTTTGCCCCTGTGAGTATCAAGTCATCCACATAGATCACCAAGATGAGTGACTAAAATTCAAGAAGTATGAAGTACAAGTTGGAATCTGCCTCGCTCTTGGTGAAGTCCATGCTCTACAAATAGCTGTCGATCCTAGAGTACCGAGCACTGGGTGCCTGAATTAGTTCGTACAAGGATTTCCTAAGCCCACACACATGTGACTCTCTGTCTTGTACTTCAATCCCTATGGCTATGTAATATCAGTATCCGGATATTCTTAAGGATTACTCAAGTGAATAATCAACCAATGGAAAATAACTCCATATTGAAAAGATTAAATGAATATTGAAGATGAATAATGATAATTTACAATTACATTGGTAGGGCTTTATATAAGCCTTATCGTGCCTTTTCAAATGAAAGGGTACATCTCTTTACTTTTTTTCTAAATAATTAATTAATCATTTCTATTTATTAATTATTAGTTATTAATATTAATAATTAATATTGATATTTAATGTTTATATATATTTATATATCTTATTATGTTATATATATATATATATATATATATATTTTTTATATAAGTTTGCCTTTCGTTGATGATGCTTTGTCCTCAAAGCATACTTTATAAAACTCGTTTATAATTTTAATATCGTAAGTAAAACCATGGACTATTTCATAAAACCATGTGTGGTTTTATATGAATTATATTCTTTAATTAATTTAATTAATCATTTCTATGTATTAATTATTAATATTAATAATTAATAAATAGAAATGATTAATTAATTAATTAGAAAAAAAGTAAAGAGATGTACCCTTTCCTTTGAAAAGGCACGATAAGGCTTATATAAAGCCCTACCAATGTAATTGTAAATCATCATCATTCTTCTTCAATATTCATTTTATCTTTTCAATATGTAACTATTAGAGCGAATCTGATTTTGGCTTGTGGCCAAAATTGTCAAGGTTTCCTTGAATTTAGGTCTTTGATCTCACATTGGCTTTTAGCCATCCATATGCAGAGTTTCTTTGGTAAAATTAAAAATTGGTTTTTGTCCAAAAATTGACCTTGGCCATTCGAATTTAATTAAAGAAGTTATAATTCTACTCCAAATATGAAGCAGAGACCAAGAGGGAAAAATGAAGAAGTAGAAAAACAAAAAAGGAAAAAGAATTATCCGCAAGATAAAGAAAAAAAGGGAAAAAGGAAGAATTAATAATTAATATTGATTTTTAATGTTATACATATTTATAAATCTTATTATGTTATTTTTTTTTATATAAAAGGCTACTCTATATATACCTCTTCCTCANCTTCAGAAGCTATTCTTATTGTCCTCCTTCGGGAGTTGAACTTGTTGTAATCATTCATACAAACCCTAGAAAGAACAATGTAAGCCTTGGGGTGAAAAGACAACAATAAAAGAATAAAATATAATTTATATTGCTCCCCCAAGTGAAGTCAGCCCTAGTTAAATTCTGGGTGGAAAAACAGTATAAATAAGAGGCACCCCTCATTATTTCATAACAGTAGCTACACAGCAGCTCAGAGAAGTTCGCAGTTTTCTGGGAGAGAGTGCAACTACACAGCAGCTTAGAGAAGTTCACAGTTTTCTGGGAGACAGTGCAGCTACACAGCAGCTCAGAGAAGTTCATATATATTGCAGAAGAAGACTATTTTAGGGTTTCTATCTTTGGAAAGCTTTTCCATATTTTTCTCTTAGAGCTCAGGGTCAGGCAGGGTTCAGACCAACACATCAGACTATCGACCACATCTTTACTCTCTGAGCCGTGATTGAGGAGGCATGTCACTGTTCCTCGAACGTCTACTGCTGCTTTGTAGACTTTCGAAAAGCATTCGACTCAGTTTCGAGAGAGGACTTATTACAGCGACTCAGAGACATTGGTGTCTCGATGATCCTATTGACAACCATTATGTGTCTATACGAGTCTGTTTGGGGCCGTCTTCGCACAGCACGAGGGTTATCTGAGTTCATGTGCAACACCATTGGGGTGAAACAAGGTTGCCCACTTTCCCCCACCCTGTTTGGAATCTACATTGACGAGTTGGAAACCTTCCTCCCGGAGCACACACGGGAAATAGATGGATGCATCGTCCACTAGGTCCTGATCTCTATCCTGCTTTTCCTTGATGACATTGTACTCATATCTTCCTCCCCGGAAGGTCTGCAAAGACAACTTGATGCCCTGTTCTGTGAACTCCGGAAGTTGATTGTGAATCTGGGAAAAATAGAGGTTATGATCTTCAATGGGACAAAGAAAACCTTAGACCTTCGTTTCCTATTCAAAGGGGAGGAAGTTGAGATCACCGGTACTTATACTTATTTAGGAGTGTAGTTTTTTGGGCCCTGCTTTAGTCTACGACCAACCTTCCAGCCTCGAATCAACAAGGGAGACAGTGCTTTCCTCACCATTTCCAAGATATCTCATCCAAGATGGACCTGCTAAGTACTTTGATTCTTCCCACTGTTTTATATGGGTCAGAAATCTGGGACCCCTCCCTACTTGAGTCAAATTGGGCATCAGCTAAAAGAGTCAAGATCCCCTCTTCGACGTATCATCAGGTGCAAGCAGACAGTGCCACAATACATCATCCTCGCTAAATTTGAAGCCCAACCCTTCCGCCTCGAGACAGTTTTCAGATTGGTCTCCTTTCTACATTGGATCCGAGGGCTAGCCGACTCATCAAAAGGCCGGGATAGGTACTCGTATCTAGCTTATTGCTCTGCCCAGACTATTGCCCATGCTACCAACCCATGCAGGGTCAAGTGTTAGCTCACAGGGGTCTCGAGCCTTCTTGCTTCAGTGGGGATCCAGTCAGATTGTCTTCCCCCGTTGCAGTACTCTCTAGATGCCTCGGGTCACCTTCTACCTATCTGACAAGAGTTGAATAAGATCATCAGAGAGGATATTTACAAGCAATTCGTCCAGGTCACTTGGATCAATCCTGCGGGAGGATTGCGCCCAAAGATGGCCTTTTATGCTGAACATTTCTTGGAGATTAGAGACGGGCTCATTGTTCGGCCCCAGTATACGTTTCGTCACTGGATGCATGCTCTTCGGATCCCTCTCAGATAGTTCAGAGTAGGATCACATAGACTCCGGGTAGAGTCAGACCACTAGATCGATAGATCAAATAGGATCTGCCAATTGTGTCACCTACAGGAAGTGGAAACAAAGTCACATTTTATCTTCAGATGTCCTGTCTACTATGAGATCAGAGGACGTTTCTATTGCTTGTTCAGGGGGCCCCAAACTCTAGTCGCTTTCTTCAGATACACCTATCAGAGATGTCTAGCGCTTTATATTTAGGAGGCTCTTAGGTTTCGAGCGCAGATCCTCCAGCCTCCCATTAGACCAGACACCACACAGCGGATCACCGTGTTCTTCAGCATGCTACTGTCATCCAGGGACACCAAGAGATCTACTGATCCTAATATCGACCCAACTCCCAGATCAGTAAAGGCTCGGGGTTCTCAACCCATGATATTTCAGCAGCAGCTTCGTATCAGACCTCCCTCTAGGAGGCGTTCAAGACCCTCTAGACCCCACCGACACCATTCTAGAGGGCCACCCGTGCCTACCGGCCCCAACTCGAGACAACAGACACTTTTACAGTTCTCTTGGTTTTCCTCGTTCAACCTTGGATGTTAGGAGTATCAAACCCTCCTTGGTCGTTTTGGCCCCTGGATCTTGTCCACCTGAGCTCCTTCGCCCCTGTGCAGGGCTACATGTTTGGAATTGGAGCAGGAACTCTTCCATGCTTCAGCCTAACTCGACTTGTATATCTTTACTTCTTTCTACTTCATTACTTATATTGTATTTCCTTTTTCTTTAAGGAAGATCGTTTGATCCTCCCACATGCATAGCCTATCATTTAACCGACAGTCCCGTTGACCTATTTTGTGGTCATTAGTGGACATTAATAAAATTATCTTATCTTATCTTCATTGTACTCTGATCTCAGAATTATTATCTCTAGACGAAGGTTGCTGGGTTTTCTCCCATTTGGGTTTCCCAGGTGAAAAATACTCGTGTTATTGTTGTGTGCTTTGTCTATCTTCTAGTTGATCCTATTGATAAATGCAATTAAGATATACTGCTATAATCTTAAGAAAATCTAACACCTCAATGATCCCATTGAGGAAGGTTGTCTTACATCAATTTTGGTGAATCCTCCACCCCATCTTTGAAGCAATAGATATCACATCTCAAAATGATGCATATCTGGCAACATGACCAAAGGTTTCCTCATAGTCAATTCCCTCTCTCTTAGAGAATTCTTTGGCCACAAATCTCGCCTTGTACTTCTCCACACTGCCATCTGCTGCATGTTTGATCTTGAGCAACCAACTAGAAGTCACCATTGACTTCCCCTCTAGCCTTGCTACAATCTCCCAAACATCATTCTTGATGACGGGGTTGTACTCCACCATGGCATCTCTCCATACTTGTTGGCTGGCTGCTTCCTCAAAGCTAGAAGGCTCTGAGTCTATGATGCTGGTCATCAAAGCGATATAAGTTGGGAACTGTCGTGGCGACCTTCTCTCTCTTAAAGTACTCTCGGGTGCCTCTACATGGTCCTGAGCATCCCTCAGGGTTTGCTCAAACCACTTAGGACTCTTGGATGATTTGGAAGGGGCTAACTCCTCTTCCCCCGAAGGCTGACTCTCTGCACTAGGAGTCTATGAGCTCTGCTCACCCTTCGAAGCCATCTACTTATGTCCTCTACAAATGTAAGTAAATCATGAGTGTTCTTGGAGGCCAAGTTCTACTCGAACTTGACATCTCGACTCACCACTGTCTTTCACTATCTTGACATGAGGGATCCAATTTTGTCCTGTTCTCTATAGGCAGATGGGTGTAGACTGGACAACCAAAAATCTGCAGATGCCCTATCTTAGGTCTCACCATTATAAAAGCCTCCTTCGGGGTCTTGTCCTCCAAAATCTTGTGAGGACTCGTGTGTTGTAAGTATACGGTTGTGTTGCATGCTTTTGCCCACAGAAACAATGACAAACTCTGATCATGGATCATGGCCATCACAGAACTAATGATGGACCTGTTTTTCCTCTCGACAAACCCATTTTGTTGTGGGTTGTAGGCAATTGTCTTCTCCCTCTTGATTCTTGCCTCCTTGCAGAAATCTCTGAACTCATTGGAGGTATACTCATCCCCATTGTTTGATCTCAACACCTTGATCTTCTTCCCTATATGGTTCTCCACATGAGCTTTGAACTCCTTTAACCGATTGAAGACCTCATCCTTGGTCTTCATGAAGTAGTTCCAGGTCTTCTTGGAGAAATTATTAATGAAAGACAATAGTAAGATGCTCCCTTCACTGATGCAACTGACATAGGCCCACATAGATCTGAATGGATAAAATCAAAGATCCCTTTGGACTGACTCTCGCTGCTAGGAAACAAAGCCTTGGCATTCTTTCCAAGTGCACACCCTCTGCACATTCCCTGCTGCTCAACATTGAAGTCTGGAAGACCAGTGACCATCTCCCTCAATATGCCTAGTGCTCTATGATGCAAATGTCCCATCCTCCCGCGCCAAAGCTTGCACAGGCTCTCCTTGTCATGCACCAATGCCTTAACATGTTTGCTTTGTAGCTTGTATAAGTTGTCGTCCCTCACTCCAATCCTCATAGCTATGTCGGGGCTGGCTTGCTCTGGACATATGAACACTTGTCTACCCTGGAAAGTAATTGCATAACCCTTGTCCTCCATGACTAAAATGGACGATAGGTTCTTCTTCATGTTGAAATACTGAGAGGGGTGTGAATCAGTGTTTGCACTATTATAAATTTTTTATTCAAGAGCAAGTTGCCAATCACCAATCATAGCATATCATCAATTTACACAAAAATAATAAGATGCATAGTACACTATATTTTTTTATGTGGAAACTCAAGTCTTGGGGGTAAAACCATGAAATCCTTTTTAAAAATAAATTTGACCCAGCAACAACTGGGGTAAATAAATTTAATACAACTTTTACCAGCTACAACTGGAAGGGGATAGAACCCCTTAGGCTTCGTTAGCTATAATTGACAAGCTGCTACAACAACTTAACTCATGATATTGTGAGCCCTAGAACCACCCTACCACCTTGAAGAAAAAGACTGTTGAACCTTTGGACTTGTCAAACACCAATCCCTGAACTTCCTGCTGCTGATAACCTTTGCTCTTTGATCATTGCCAAATCATCAATGTATATATCACTGCCACACACTGCTCATGTACATCCTTGTACACCTCATCATACACAATTAGTGAGTATAACACTGCCATTCACTGCTCATGTACATCCTTGTACACCTCGTCATACACAATCACTGAAGTGGTTCTGCTCTTCTTTTACTGAACATAAGGTAAGCATCATCATAGGTTATGCATCATAGTCATAGGATATGCATTCTCGTCATATCAACAACATCAAGTATACTTCATCATAGTGTGCATCATAGAGTGTATGCCATAGTGCATAGGAGAGCATCATTACACCATAGCCTGCGTGTTCATCATCATATCATCGTCATCATCAAGGCATGTTTCATCATCATGTATGTATCATAGCATATATCATCTCTTGGCATGTATCATCACATCAATATGTATGTTTCATGTCATGCATTATCATAAAGTGTGTCAACATATCATTATAGAGTATAAGGGTACATCATCATCTTATGAATCATAACTTCATACTTCAGTTTGTACTAGTACCTACCACTGTATTAATTGTTTGTACAACATTTGTACACTTCCACACATGCACGCTTCATATATACTACTGTTCATGCTTGTATATACTTTGTCATTGGACTGTGCAGAGATAACCCCAGGATGAAAAACTAGGACTGCTGAGAACAAGTCAGATCATGACTGTGCACTTGTACTGCTGAAACCCCAAGACATGCTTGCAAAAAACAGACTGTTCACCTCAGGAAACTCGGGTCTGTTCAGGAAGAAAGCAGCTAAAACTCAGACCTCAAACTTAGACTGTGTGGAGGGATTCAAAATTCGGACAGCAACAAACCTTGGTTCAGAATCTCTGTGTAAAGTTTGGGTGTCTCTCTTGCTGTCAAAGCTCGGGAGTGAGTCGGGACTGTCATAAAATGTCTTCACCCAAAACATGTCTCTATGGAAAATTCACTACTGCTGCTAGGTGAACCCCACGAAAAACCTAAGTCAAGTCTTCTTACAATTGTTGATATGTTTGAAATGTGACAAAAGTTGGTATATTTGTACATGTTGACATCAGAGAGAGAGGATATTAGGGCCGACCTTGTGAGGAATAGCAACATTTTATTAATTAAAAATTTGTTTTATTTAAAACATTTTTAATATTAAATGTTATATTAAAAACATGTTTTAACACAAGTCACTTAAAGGGCTGACTTCTAGGATGGTTTTCACAATGTTTTAATTATTAAAAATGTTTCAAGACTTAAACCATTAATGGGGTCGACTTCAAGAGGTTTGAAGAATGTCAACGTTGGAGATGAAGGGTTTAAATAATTTATTAAAATGTTTTATCATTCAAAACTTGAAAATAAGGTTTACCTTGTAGGTTTTAAGGGTCATCAAATAAGGGCTTCAAGTGTTAATGTAAAGGTGGAATAGGCATCAATGCAACATTAGGGTATTATTAGTGTTTTAGGGGCAAGGCATACATTATAGGGTAGATTGTAGGCTTAGGGACCAAAGGTAAGAGTTTTAGAGTTTATTAATAGGTCATCAAAGTTACTACAAGTGAAGACACATAACTATCAAGGTGTGGGGGTTTTATTGAGGTGAATTGTACTTCGTTGCCAAAAAAATGCTCCCTACCGCTGTATGAGAGCATTCGCTCCTTGAGCATTCTCAATTACTGTAAAAAACACTCCCGATCACTCTCATATCACTCCCTTGGCAAAGCCGTTCCTTGAAGATGGAAAGGGGATTTTTTTCTTTTTTTTTGGGGGGGGGGGGCAGTTTGCTGGAGCTGTAAAGCACTCCCCCACTTCTTTTCTCCTCATTCCTGACATTTCATTCATACTTGCATGGGTTTGTGGAACTTGGAGTGTGTTTGGATATTTTGTGAGGAGCTTGAAGAGCTTAGAAGGGAGATTGAAGGTTTCCATTTGTGAGAGCTTGGAGGGGAGATTGAAGGCTGCCATAGGGTTCAACCACCGTTGGAGAGCCAAAGAGGTAGGCTCTAAACTCATTCTTGTTTTTCTCCCAAATAAACTTGTATATTTTATTGCATGAATGCTTGTATGTTTTTTTCTCCTACTCTTTCCCATTCCTTCTCTCTCATTCCATTGTAGGAAAAAGGTTATTCTCTACAAGCAAGATGGGTATGCCAATGTGGTTTATACTATGGGTTCCATATTTTATTATGATGGTGTTGTTTGGAAACCGAATGAGAAGCGATGAAGAGGATGAAGAAGTGGGTAGCGACAGATACCATAACGAGGAGGGAGAGGGAGAGGAAGAGGAGGAGGAGGATGAAAATGGTAGTGGTGGTGCTGATGGAAAGAAAACTGAAGAGAACCTGTTGCCGCCTAATTCACACTTTAAGGCGCAGGAAAGTCACAACCTGCTATGTGTGTCCTTGGGGGCAAGCGAGAGCTGGGGACCACTGTCACCACAGTCTACAGCTCCTCCGTTTAGGCAAGATCCCAACAGAGCCAAGGGGGGTAGTCCCTACGGAAAGACTATGTTCCAGGTTTATTAATTAATTGGAGATTAATTAAAGGGATCTTTTATTATGAAGAGGCTAAGACCTTATATGAAACAAGACCAGTGCCTAGATAATGGAGTCAAAATATTACAAGTTACAAACTTAAAAGAATAAGAATGATTATCTACAGATTAAATTATCTAACAATGAAATAAATGAATAATACAATTATGAACAATAAGGAATCAAGTATTAAGCAATACACAGATGATTCACCAATGTGGACAATGAACAAGATTTACAATATAGCAGAAAAATGCTTTGAGTACAGATTATTAAGCCGGCCGTGAATTACAAAGGAAAGACTTTAAGTTAAATTACTTGAAGCAGTTATTGAAGGTTAAGCATTCACCATATGAACCATTTGCAAAGCTGAAAGTAAATGAGACTGAAAGTAAATATGTTGGAGTGCTTGCAAAAAGATGAAAGTGCTTGTAGTAAAACCTTGAACAGCAAGGCAAAATAGA
>LPNX010990697.1:200001-266643 GCA_001517045.1 Pseudotsuga menziesii | reverse complement strand
AGCCCCTATCACAAAATGCCATGCTTGAGTAATTACATTATTACATCAAAACTCAGTTAATTAACCACCAAGGGGTGAAATTAATTAACTGGAAAAAATAAACAAAAATTAAAAAACATAACGAAACTCCGCAAGACTCTAGACAAATGTCTAGCATGGTCATGAATTACACTTTAAAGCCTTAGCCACCTCATGGACTTGACTGGTAGAACGCCCGTCACCACTTTGGAGGATTTTGAGTGAAAACCAAACCGATTAAACTCGTTTGTTCAACAAGATCAATTGGAAAGGGAAAAACACTCGATGAGGGGACTTCCCTAACAATCAGTTCCATGGTGTGGCATCCGTATCATATGATCCACACTAGTACATAAAATTACATTAGTTTTCCCACGCAGGGGAGCGGACATTTCGTTTTACAAAGGGGCAATTGCCCTGCAGAAGTGAAGAAATCCTCAGATTTTTTCAAGGTATAATTATGTACACTTCATGTACATGGAGTTGCCACCTAGTCGAAATAGGTGGGCAACAGAACCCAACACTGTAAGTTTTTACTCAGTTTCAGCCTCCGGTTTAAATGTAGAAAACAACTCAGTTTAATGCCCAACCCAGAAAATTAATAAGGCTGGAAATATCATAAATTTTCAGACTTAAGTAAACACTGCTGTAACTCAAATTTTTAATGACAGAAAACAAATAAATGCACTTTCAGTAATCACACAATACTCAGAAATTTTTGGCCAATAGCCCTGGAAAAAGCCACAAGGGGAAAACTAGTCGGAGAGAGAGAGTATTTTTATTTCTTTCAGTAAATGGAATCAACAAGTACAATAGAAGTATAACTTATCTCTGCTGCATTAAATGCACCCAGACAGTTTTTTCGATTTCTGTGCCAAACTGCCTACTAGAATTCTGTGCCGAACTGAACCTCAAAATTGTGCCAAACAGTCCTCGATTTCTGTGCCCAGCAACCTCAAAATCCGTGCAGCAAATCCTCCTCGATTTCTGTGCAGAAAAGTACAATCCATACAGAGTGTATGGACCTCGAAAAACGTGTTGTATGGCCTCAAAAACTGTGCAGAGTACGACCTCAATAAATGAGCCAACCTCCTCGGTAAATGTGCCATGACTGTCTTCGATTTCTGTGCCCACAAATCCATATTGTACGGTCACCTTGGAATGCGTGCCAACCAAAACTCCTCGAAAATCGTGTAGCCTGTAACTCAACTCTCTCGATATTCGTGCCTCCTCTCTCTTCTCTTCTCTCTTGTCTCAAAAATGAATGAAATGCCTTTACCCTTGCTTTTTGTCTAAACCCTAGGTAGGTGAGGAGCCATCTAATCCAATGGCTGAGATTAGACTAGATCAATTGATGAGAATAAATGCTCTCATTTAACTCTCATAAAAATTAATTCCACTCACCCACTTAAATTTATCAAAATTTGACTTTAATCTCTAAAGTCACATTAAACGCTCATCTCAAGTCATTTAATGCAAAGGTCACTTAAATTTCCCCTTTTAAGTGACTAAGGCTAAAGTCATCTAGGGGAACACTTTCCTAGGTACAAAAATCAACAAACACCCTTATGGAGATATGCCAGAAGTCTTGAAGGAAGGAAAGGGGGTGGAAGTGGAACCATTGAATTTGTATGCCTCCATTGTAGAATCACTTACACAGGTTCATATACCCGTGTGAGAAAGCATTTATGTTGGATTATGCCATGGCACGAAAATAAGACTATAGGAGTTAAAACATGTATGGAAGTGCCAACAAAAGACAACCAAATATAAGAGGCAAGAGGAGGAAGCACAATACATATCCAAAAAATCAAGGGTTGAACATGAGACTTCAAGCTCACATAAAACATTTAGTGGTCGATCCCCATCCATGCATTCATGGCGTGGAACAATATTTGATTTCCCTGACCAAGGTTGTAGGAATGACAAGGGTGCGGTTTCTCTATTCATGTGTCATACCATTCATTGTTCTTCTCTCAGCCTATTGGCATGAAAGGGTAGAAGCCATCCATTGTGCCCCTAAAGGATACAAGAGCCCCGAGTATGACAAAGCTAGAACCATGGGACTTGATAAGAAAAAAACTAATATCCAAAATGCTTTGGGACAATTTACAAATGCTTAAAACAAATATGGGGTATCCATTGTATGTGATGGTTAGACAAATGTAAAGGGAAAACCATTGGCAAATTTTATTGGGATGTCTGCTAGTGGTGCAATTTTCCTTTCATCCCATGACTACTCATAGTGGTTAAAGATCAATGAGACGAAAAAAGTTTGTTCACACATAAATTATCCAAAATTTCTGGAATATCAAGTAATCCATTAAATTAATAATCTATTGAGTAACTATATATGAATGGATGAGATATGAGATTAAAATTCAGGGCCCGTTATATATATCTCTAGACGTAGTACCCTTTCATTAATAGTCATGTCTTTTTGATAAGACACATCTTTTCATTATGTCTCTTTATTAATTAATTAATCAATTATTATTGTTATTTATTATTTATGTTATCTTATGTATTTTCATGTTCATAACATTGCCTTCCTCTTTAGAAGTGCTTTGTCCTCAATGCATATTGATGAAAAAGGCTTTATGTCTTTACTATTGCTTGTAATGTCATCTTGTGATCTTTTGTGCTAGTAGCTGCGACAGTTGATGAAACGAGTCGATATGTTCTTTTAAACATTGAGTAAAAATGTTACTTCATTTGTGAAGTGGTCCACTCCAAGTTAACCTTCATTGGGATCTTTTGTTGATCGATTTCTTGGATGAAACTTCTCATATTTTGTTTCCATGCAATTTGTTGATTTTGCCCCCATTCTTTTTTGACATCATAGTTGTTGGAATTTTTGCAACATCAGAAGCTATTCTTATCAGTATTACAAATATCGTGTCAGCGAATATATCGTCGAGGGTCCAAAAATAAATTATTGGATTTATTGGCGAAAATGTCGGCAAACATCGGCAATATATCAGCAAACTTAAAAAAATACAAAAATATTATTTTTCTTCAATTTTCTAAACATCTAAAGCAACAAGAACATCAAATAAACACATTGCCACATAAATATAGAAAGAAAACTGATATATAAGATGTATTAGACGTCTATTGATACATCACACATCAAAAATGAATTGTGTCCTGGATCTTGAGTCCTCGATTCATGAATCACCAAAAATATACAATCAATTTATCTCATATGCATTAAAATCAACTAAATAAAGTAAACTATGGATTCCCTCTACCCCTTTTACGAGCAAAGGTAATCTCTCTAGTAATGGCTTTGCCTCTAGAGCTAGAAAGCCCAGGTGCTTATGGGGGTCGTCGTGGACTATGTCGTCCTCTAGAAGTGCCTAGAAACTGATGTACTCTAGAAGAAGTAGAAGAATGATGAAGTACATGACCCTCGTCAAGTCCTCTTCCATTGCTATTGCTACCACTGCCCATATATCTGGCTCCCTCCGAGTCTAAACATATATTTAATTGCAGGGCACATGCTAACACACTCAAAAAATTGTGGGAGTCTTAAAGATTGCTAACTATGCCATACAATCTGTTAGGCAGAAGCCTTGATACATTAAGACATTCATTTGAAACGAAGTGGCAAGCTTATTCTTTTGTGCATATATTATTAATACATTTAATTGTTGCCATATATTAACAAAGCTATTGTTTTTGACATATTAATATACCTTCCATTTTTATATTAAAAAAGAAGACAAATATGCATGTGGCCGACTAAAATAAATGTTAGACAAACACATTATCTACCTTAACACATTTGATAGGTCAAAACATCAAGAAAAATGCAAACTGAATTCGCATTCACATCAATGTCGACAAAAATTGAAGGAAATACAAACAAAAGAACAAACTCCAAATCCCTAATGTACAGAATCCAATGAAAGCCATCATAGATACAAGGTTTTTAATTCGGAATAAATACAATGAACAAAGAAAATGATGAAAAAATCCACAAGCATGTTGAGAGTTATAGCTTTAGAGTGTCGACCTTCTTTGAGTCAAATACACAGCGTACAAATGTAATTTTTATACTAATTCTTGAACTTCATCATGGGAAAAAAGCAATTGTAGGGCATTTATGAGGGAAAGTAGCATACCGTTAATTAAAGTATTTCTCCCCATGCAAATGTTTTCCTCCCCGTACGCGTGCAAGGAGGTCAAATAGTTAGTCTCTCTTCTTTCTATTGAACTAGTGAGAAGCAAGGACGTATTATTGGATGGATGGAGGAAAAGAAATCCCGCGACTAACTAAGGACAACATCCTTTCTCCTCTTTATCCTCATTGCATGTGCATCCTTCCCGCAAGCAGTGAGCAAAAAATCTCCTATAAGACAGTCCATAGCTCAAACAATGGAGAAAAAAAGCCAAAAAGGCGTATTTTACATACCATGGTGAACGATCGATACTTCAACATCGACTCACAAGTTTTTGTAAAAAATTGTGATTTTATAGTGCAAAAAATCGTCGTAAATATCGTGCCGATATTCGGGGAGGAGGAAACATCGTGATATCTCGCAATGTTGGCGATAAATCATTGATATTTGTAACACTGATTCTTATTGTACTTGTATTGTACCTCCTACGAGAGATTATACTATTGTAATTAGTCATTGTAAACCTTGGGGTGAAAAGCAAGCAAAAGAAAGAAATAAAAATTAAATTATAAAATATATTTTTTATTGCTCCCCCAAGAGAAGTCAGCGCTACTGATTTTCCTAGTAGAAAATCAGTATAAATAGGAGGCGCCCCTCCTCATTATTTCACACATTCACAGCCACTCAGGTCAGCAGTAAAGGTGTGTTCCAGCAGTCTAGGAGAGTGTTTTCTGGGGTTATATCTACGAGAGACATTTGTTCTCAGAAGATCATTATCTCTATACGAAGGTTTGCTGGGTTTTTCCCGATTGGTTTTCCTAGGATAAAAACACTAGTGTTATTGTTTTGTGCTTTGTTCTTTTTCTAGTGATCCTATTGATTAATTGCAATTAAGATATACTGCTATAATCTTGTGAAAATCTAACATGGTATTAGAGTAGTGCTAGAAGAAGCCATTGCCAGAACATTGCCAGAACCCTACTGGAACTAGGGTTTCATTTTTCAAAGCCTTTACTCAACTTTTTGGCAAGAAAAGAGCCTTGGGAATTTTGCTCTAAGGAGGGCGCATATTTTGGTGGAGGCAGAACTCAATTATGAGAACTTTCAATTTTTGACCTAATTTTTGTAGCCGCAACAGAAATTAGGGTTTCGTTTTTTAACCTACTTGCTCCACAGTTTTGGCTCGACTCTACCTTTTCTTAACTCGCCTCTCTAGGGCGCATTCACTTGTGGAGTCAGTTTCCCAAAAGTCCAACCTTCAGTTTTGACCTGGTCTCTGCTAGGGTTTCAAATCTAGATCTGTAGTCAAGATGATCAGTATGAAGGTTGAAGATCGTTTGAAGGGGCTTACTACTTCATCCCATAGAATTCTAGGGTTCTTATTCTACTAGAAGAAAATGACCTATTACAATTTGTAAATGCAAAGGTCCCAGAACCAGAAGTCGAAGAAGAGAAACCTTGTTGGAGGAAGCATGATGCCAAAGTAAGAAGGATTTTGGTAGACTTAGTTAGATACCACTTGGTACCTCAAATATCAGAAAAGACAACAACGAGGAAGATGTTCAAAACCTTAACGAAGCTATTTGAACATAGTAGCATCAATGTGACTCTCACATTGAGGAATAAATTGTCGAATATGAAGATGAGGAAGTTCGAAATAATTGCCTCATATTTCATGAGGATCACCAAGCTCCAGGTCAAATCAAAGTCCAGTGGATACTACCGAAAAGGATCTTGTTATGACTGTCTTAAATGGTCTCCCTCCATCCTGGGAGTCTTTTGTTGATTTTTTGTACCTAGGAAAGTGTTCCCCTAGGTGACTTTTGCCTTAGTCACTTAAAAGGGGGAAATAAAGTGACCCTTGCATTAAATGACTTGAGATGAGCATTTAATTTGACTTTAGAGAATAAAGTCACTTTTTGGAAAAATTGAAGTGACGTGAGTGAAATTAATTTTAAATGAGATTTAATGAGCATTTAATCTCATCCACTCATCTTATCCAATCTTAACCATTGGATTAGAAGACCATTCACTTACCCTAGGGTTTTCACCAAAAAGGCAAGTAAAGGCAAAACACATTCACTTTTGAGAAGAGAGTGAAGGAGAGAGTAGAGAGAGAAAAGAGGCACGGTTTTCTAGGCAGCGAGTTTCTAGGAGCACGAATTTTGAGGTAAAGAGATTTAGTGCTTCATGCATCCCAAGGAGACAATACATCAACATTTTTGGGCACGAGTTTTGAGGAATTTCTAGGCACGAATCCCAAGAGAGTTGGCACATAAATCGAGGCAGTACTCTACACGATTTTCGAGGTCCATATAGTCTGTACAGACTGTACTTTACGCACATAAATCGAGGTTTGATTTCTGCACAGTTTTTGAGGCAGTGGGCACAAAAAACGAGGAGGCAATTGGCACGAATTTCGAGGAAGATCTGGGTGCATTTATTACGGTGGAGATAAGTTGTATTTTCTACTATACTTGCTGTTCTATATTTTGTTGAAGAAATAAAAATGTCTCGCCTAATAGGTTTTCCCCTCGTGGGTTTTTCCTGGGCAAGTTTGCCAAAAATCTCTGAGTCTGAAATTTATGGTGTGCATTTATTATTTTATTATCTGTCATTAAATGTGAGTTTCAACAGTGTTTTATTTGTCTAAAAATATTGTGCAATTTCCAGCATTCATGAAAACTGGGTTGGGCATTAAACTTTCAAAATTTGACACTGAAATTGGGTGGCTGAAAACTGAGAAAAACTTTCATGGTATCAGAGCAAGGTTGGGTAGAAAATTAAATTATTGCAAACAATCAGTAATATCCAGAACTCAGAAAATTTCTTTTGACAGTGAGCAACACCTTGTTGGAACTTGAACTTTGTAGAGATAATGGCTACTAGACTTAGGATGGAGGATAGGCTTGATGGGGCTGGGAATTTTGTCCCATGGAAAGCTAGGATAATGCTGATATTGGAAGATAATGAGTTGTGGGATGAGGTGGTTCATAACACTACAACAGTTCCTATTGTAGTTTCCCCTTCCACCGATGCAGCAACACTTATTGCCTTCAACAAGAAGGACATAAATGTTGATGAAATTGTCATTGATGCCAACATGGGCTTGCAGTGGCCTTTGAGATGTCCTTGGATTTTTGTTGGATCATGGTGATGTGGGGGTGGTCACACTTGTCTGCTCTTGAAGATGACCTTGTGAAGCACCTAATTGGTAAAGTGCACAATTTTGGTAAAGTCTGTCATAAGACTAAATTAATCTCATGTTAAGAGTTGTCATGTAAGACTAGGTTGAGCATCACCCCAAACAGGGATAAAGACTTGTAGCATGATGAGTGATCCCTAGTCACTCAAAGATTGTAATAATTGAGGAAATTTGAAGTATAGTCTTAAATCCAGTGAAAGATGAAATAAAACAGATCTGTGGGGCAGTGAAATAACAAGAGAAGCGTAGGCCAAAAGTTGCATGATTGTGAGACTGAGGTGACAGATATTTAGAACAATGAAGGTACTATCAAAAGGGAAAGGAACAGTGGAAGCATGAAATCTAGTGACCAAGGCTAAATCAACTTCCCTTTCAAGACAAGTTTTGATGGTTAATTGCTTGCTTAATCTTTTTATTGTTTGCATTGTTCTCGGGGTTGATATTGTTGAGAAATCATGAGGATTGTCATAGTGTAAGGGATTGATTGGTTTGAGTAACATCTATATGAAAGCTCTGCAGGGTTAACCAAAGTTGCTCTTATTTTGAAGTGAGAAAGCAGTTGCAGGTCTGAGAAGAAGAACATTGCTGCCAATAGTTGAGATCATCGAATTTCAAGAATTCCTTGGCCATCCCTGGGGAAGAGATTTCCAGCATGATACAGAGTGTCACAAAGTGTTGTGTGTCAGATAGGTCACTAGCAACAAGTTCAAACCTAATATCTCTGCATATTCATTCTACGAGTCATCGAGGCAATAACAGACCAACATCTACCCATTCTAGACGAGGCAAGTGAAGGGGATAACTACATGGATTTCCTGGATATTCTACAGCATTTTGCATTTGATACTAAGCAAACTCCCAGGGATTCTGCGGCAACAGAGCTGCATGATCAGAAATCCACTGCATCGATCTCATTGAAGTGAAAGATAAAGAAGATGCCATTGGTGTTTTTGTTCACAAAGCAAGAATTGATTCGATGTAGAATTTTGTTAACGGACACAGATGGTATCCGTTTGTGGGTTCTTTGTTTGCGGTTTAGAAGAATCGAAGTTTCTCAAGGAATCAACGCTTTAAACCTCACAGCAATTGTCATTAAGGTGGAGCTGCATGTGCGTTGGCTTGGAAAAATGTGTCAAGACGGCCCAGACATTTTTTTTATTACTATGTCGGCCCAGATTTATTGTATGAAGTCGGCTTATAATTAAATTGAATTTTAATAGCAGGTCGGCCCTCATTTTAAGGAAGACAAATTTAGTATAAATACACCACGAAAATCTTCTATTTGGGTGAGGAAAATTTCGTGATGAGCTCTGCGATTTCATGTGGCAGCAGAGAAATTTTTGTTGTGTGATAGCGTGGAAATATTTTGGCAGCGTGGAAATTTCTGTTTATCAGCGTGGAGATCATCCTTTTAACAGCAGCGTGATATTTTTTTTCTCTACAGCAGTCTGATCAACTTCGGTTCTTAAGCAGCAATAGAGCCATCAGAAGGGCCATCCCCTACAAAATGTATTGAAGAGATTTACTGTTTCACATAATTAGAGTTCCAGCCTTGTGCGTTTTTTTGGAAGTATTGCTGCAACCAAGGTATTCTGTATTCTCTTCTTGGCATTTTTGTGCTGCCGGATTTTTGATTCACGCTGGGGTTTATCACAGCTTGTTTCACAACATTTTTTATGGAGAACAACCCTTGATCAGTTTGAACAAGGGAGGCAGATCACAGTTGGAGGAAGCATTGGAATGATAAAGATATACCCTAGAATATCTGAAGAAAGTCAGCCTTGTGGAAAGACTCAGATTTTCCAAGAATGATCTTCAAGCATTTCGGTGAATGATGAATGCCCTAGCCAGCTGAAGAATTCGGCCTACTTGAAACAATGTGGCTTTTGAAAGACAGAACTTCAAGCTTTTTGCAAGAATGTCCTAGTCAAAGATTTTCGGATAGAGGACAGAGACAACCTTTTGGTGATGAATTGGTAGATGGAAAATGCCCTAACTACTGACTGTGGAAATATAGGGACAGAAATCAAGTATTTTTGTGAGAAGTCAAGCCCTATAGGGACAGTACAGCAGCAACATACTTTTGAGTTTTAGGGTTACTTTATCCTCCACCCATATGAACTTTTTGAAGACAGCTTAAGGTAGAAGTTTGTGCTAAGAAGGCTTCCAATGAAGATGAGGAAGATGAGCTTGCTGACTGTGGAGTACTGAGGCAAAAGCAACAGTGGTGATGCCCTAGCTGGACAATGACAGAGATGAGCGAAATGATGTTCCAGAATTTGCAGACTTGCTAAGCTCATATCTTGAGTTTCCTATGCTGGAGTTTTGCTGAGAATGACCAAGATTATGTCCCATAATTTGCAGACTTGCTAAGTCCTGAAGTTTTGTTGGTTGAAGACCATACACAGTCTGATTTCTAGAAGCACATTCTCAGTTAGTCTACACAGTTCCAGGTTGTCATATGTTTTGATGTTTGGCTGCAAGGAAAGAGGTGTGGTGAGCAGAGTTTGTCTGCTTATATGGAGATCAAGTCTGAGAGAATACACCGTCCAAGTTTGGACTTATGATTGAGTTCCTTCGAAGCATATACACAGTCTGAATTGATGTGTTCTCTGATATAATAACCAGTCAAGGTCAAGGTTGAATTTGACTATGAGCAGTAGTAAAGAAAGATAAAGCACAAGTGCAGATTTATATGATGCTGACAGCAGCATAATGTATGCATGGTTATGATCAGAATGATGTGCCAGACAGGATGATGATGTGAGCAGTAGGGATGATGAGTCTTGATGATGACCAGCAACAAAGATTGACCAGCAGATGATGAACAGAGAAGATTGAGAAGACTATTGCAGCAATGTTGAGCAGCAGTAGATGAACAGTGACCAATGTTACAGCAGAGCAGTGTTGATGATATGACAGAGTTGTCTTGTGTATGATGACAGTAAGCCGTATTGTAAAAGCGAGCTTGTCTTGCTTCTGAGGTTAGGATACCTCAATCACTTCTTAGCAGGGTCTAAGAGAATCAGGCAGGGTCCTGGATTAAGAGCAGGTGCTCTATTTATCAGTAGGTGCTGATTTCGCCTAACGGTTGTAGCCGGACAAAATAATACAACAGATTACAAAATTATATTGAGTTGTGTTTTGTTGTGTTATGGTGCTGTTGAATGAAATGCTTATGCTATGTGAATGATTTCTATGAAATGTTTATGTGATTGATAGATTGATGAATTGACAGTTATCTGTGTCAAGCAAAGAGAAGGTAAAAATTGGCTTTACACTGATTCACCCCCCCCCTCTCAGTGTCTACAATAAAAGCTAGAAGAATAATCCTAGATGCAGTTAAAGACCATGTGATTCCTCACATCTTGAGTAAGACCTGTGCATTTCAGATGTGGGATGCTTTGACCAGCTTGTTTCAAAGCTCAAACAAGAATAGGAAGATGGTTTTGAGGGAGAAGTTGAAAAGCATCAAGATGGTCAAAGGGGAGGTTGTGATATCTTACCATACTAGGATCTCTCAGGTGAGAGATGAGCTTGCAGCAGTGGGGTAGGTTGTTCCTAATGCAGAGCTAGTGCGGACAACTATGAATGGGGTGTCAAAGCCTTGGGCTGTGTTTGTGGAGGCTTTGGTAGCTAGGGAGAACTTACCTACATGGGACAGGATATGTGATGATTTTGTTCAGGAGGAGACTCGGAGGGGTCTTGTGCATGGCAGTGCTTCTACTAGTAGGGAGGATGAGGAGGATGTGGCTTTGAAAGCAAAGGGGAAAAAGTTCAAGAAGGGTCCCAAGAAGGGTGGGGCCAAGTAGCAGGATGGGCAGAAGAAGGATTTGAGCACTGTGAAGTGCCTTGCTTGTCAGAAGATGGGGCACTATGCTGGGCAGTGTCCAAACAAGAAGAAGAAGAAGCAGTAGCAGACAGCAGCTTTGGCAGAGGTTGAGGATTTTACAACGAGATTTGAGAGAGCGTTTTCTCTTTGCACTGGACATGTTGATAGAGAGAGAGAGCATCCATCATCACCAGTACGGATGTTGATAGTGAGAGGGAGTATTCCTTGTTGACAGACCATTCTTACAGTGCATCCACCACCAACACATGGTATATTGATAGTGGAGCTTCGAGCCACGTGGCAGGTGCTCGAGAGATGTTCTCCGAGCTTTCATAGGCAGAGACTGATGTGGAGGTAGTATTGGGAGATGACACCGTTGTCAGAGCAGTAAGGCATGTTGTTCGCCGATTGCACACTAGCAACAGAAATCAATTGAAAGCTATCTCCTCACTTAGGAAAGTGGGAGAGGTGTGACCTTGGGGGCAAGCACAAAGCTAGGTACTGTCACCTACTCCTAGCTCCTCCGTTTAGGCTAACTCCTAACGAAGCCAAGGGCGGTAGTCCTTACAAAAGAGTTTTTATGGCTCTTAAGTTGTTAAAGTGTTTTTAGAGGTTGCGGTGCGAATGGGTGTTTTTTAGGAGTTATTATGATTAGAAGCTATTATACTTGTTATAAGTGTGATACAAAATCAAAGAGCAATCCACGTTGCAACAAGAGATTTGAAAGATAAGTTTAAATTCCAGGCTTTAATTAAGCATTCAGTGATAACAATTATAACAAACCATAAACAATTGATCAAATAATGTAATTATGCAAATTAAAACAAGGACCAGTGCCTTATGGAGTCAATGAAGCTAAAATGCGCCAATGACTTAAACACACGTCTAGAAATTAAACCAATGAATGTTAGATTGTGCAAGTGCTCTCGGTAATTTTTTAAGATTTTAAAGATAATCTTGCTTAAGGTGTCTAGGAAACCTAACTGGAAATACTTTCAGTGGCTCCGTACGAAGACATGACAGACCTGTTTGGAATCACAAGCTAGGTGTTCAAAGAATTTAACCAGCGAGTGCCCAGATTGGGTTTCTCGGCGTCCACACTTGGAATTTGCCTACTACCTGAGTATTTATTGAGACAATGCCGGTGCGTTGGTTATGGGGTGAAAGTTTTATTATGTTATCACTTGCAAGATTAACAAATCCGATCACTGTTCTGAGTATGAGTCCAACTTTTCAGGGTCGGCAGAGCATACTAGGTGAGGGATAGCAATGAGGAAAATTTTAAGTGGGGAAATGTGAGTTGGAAAGATTTTATTATTATGAGCACACACTTCAACTCTCCGACAGAGAGTGCTTTTGACTTTGTCTTATGACAGAAGTTCAAGAGACTTTAATTAATCTATATGCTTGATGCAAGGATAATGCAGTGGAAATGCTCTCTGACAGAGAGTGCTCTTGACTTGGGTTATTTCAAGTTCAAGAGACTTTGGTTTCTATTTAAAAGACAAGCAGATTGTAAATGTGGAAACCAAATGATAGCTCAAAAAGATTAATAACAATGACCTGAAAGAAACTAACTTAGTACAAATAAGCTAAACCAACAATTAGTGTTCTAAGCATGAAATGAAACTACTCTAAGCATGGTAATAACCAAACAAAAGGACGACACAAGGCTCTTCCCCAAATGGGGGAAGGAAAACACACAGTGTGGGAGGCCTTATCCCACTTAGCCTTATTTCATTAATACTTTACAAGATGAGGGCATTTAGCCCTTTGAAAATGAAGAAAGTGACTAATCAAGAGAACTTGGAGCCTTATTATGACTTGCACAAAGGATAATAACTTTTTGAGGTTGGATCCTCTTCTTGGTATGGTTCTTCGTTTTTTCTTAGAATTTTTTGGATCTAGCTTTGCTTGCTCTTTCTTTGCTCGATTTTGCTCTTCGTTCACCTGTAAATAAGAGCTCTAAACAACATCTAGTAAGAGTGTTAGGAAACCAAATTTTAACTTATGACTCAAAAAGATGAAAGTGAACAAGATGCCAAGTGGTTAATGAGATAAACAAAAGCCCAAAACAGTGAAACAAAACAAAAAAAATTAGACCTTGGAAATGAGAGGAAAAGCTTGTCTTTTATGGCTCAAAATGCACATTTTTCAATGAAATGACTTGAAATTTTTTGAGAAAGAAAACTTAAAGATTTTTCCTAATTTTTAGGCTAATTTCTAGAATTGGAAAATAGCAGAAAAATGTCAAAAAATCAGCAAAAAACAGCAAGCTTAAATTTGCATGTTTTTCGAGGAAAAGATGAAAAAATTAAAAAATAATTTTTTTTGAAAAAATTTCGAAAATTTTCTGATTTTTAGGCTAATTTCCAGAATTAAAAAATAGCGGAAAAATGTAAAAAAATCAGCAAAAAATAGCAAGCTTAAATTTGCACGTTCTTCAAGAAAAGGTACAAAAAAACTTGAAAAAATAATTTTCGAAAAATTTCTGATTTTTTAAAAGAATTTCCAGAACTGAAAAATAATAAAAACACATAAAAACCAGCAAGTTTAAAAGTGGAAAATTTGCAGGTTTTTCGAGAAAATTCGTACATGTTTTCCAAGGCAAAAAGAAGTAAAAATATTGACTTTTAAGCACTAGTTTTGAAATTTCCAGTTAGCTGAATATATGCAAGAGATAGCGGGGAAAGAGAAGTGGCACGCAAAACAATGCGGCAATTGGGGACAAACCCCAAAGTACTTCTCAAGACAAAAGTCTGTCAAACAAAATAATGATGGATTTACAAATTTGAAATGAGACAAGGATCTTAGATCTAGTAAAAGTTAAAGATTAAAAAAAGGTAGATCTAAACCCAACAAGTAGATCAAAGTATGAATCTTTGTTCTACTTTAGCCAATCATAATGCAAGATCTAAAAATATGAATAAATTGAGAATACTTGCACTACTTGGAAAGCAAATCAATAGGATAAAACCTGTAGAAATGTAGATCCACTTTGTAGTAACCAATGTAACCAAGAGAATTTTTGAAGTTTGTAGTTTGATGGATGAGGCAAGCAAACCCTTCGTTTCTCGATTTCTTAAAATAGAAGACTCCCTTAGGCACCTGTAGAATGAATGCATAAACCAAACAAGAGCTCTTGTGTTTGGGAGAATACCTGAAAGCCAGAAAACTTAAGAGAAAAGCATAGATCAAATAATATTGTGCTAGATTGTTAGCCTTCTAATCACAAGATCATATACTTAAGAATCAAAAGAAATAAGCTAAGAATGGTATCACCTTGAACAAGATGAAGCATGGCACACAAATAACTCCCACACGGACCTCCAAAGTCTTCTTGCTTTATTCAAATTCAAAAGATATTACAAATATTTCCGGAGTGTACTTGCACAAATTCTCCATCCGAATAGAGCTGAAGGAGCCTCTATTTATACAATGAGATCTAGCTAAAATCCTAAAACCAAATCACATAACCTGACCGGCTCGGCACATAACCGAGAGCCCAGACCTAAAAATTAAGAGTTGGGAGTGAGGGGAGGCCTCCACCTAGGCAAGGCGCTCCCACTCCAACCCTAACCACTGCAAACAAGCCATAACTCAGCCCACACGTGTGGATGACGCCCTCATGCTGAAGAGGGGCGTGAATGATGAAGGGAGGCGTGAGCTGGTAGGTGAGGCCACAACTTAGGTATGAAGGAGCCATTGCTAGGTCTGGAGAGGCCACTGCTGCTGTAATCTTCAGTCTTTACCTCGATCAAATCACCAAACCAATGAGTGCTCTCCATTTCATCCAATTCGGGAGTTTAGCTGGAGATGACGAATCCGTTAACTGAATATAACTTTATTATTCACTGAATGCTGACTGGAGCTGAGTTATGATAACTCCAATCATCATAAATGCCCACTGAGATGTCATTTAGCCTTTTATTTCGCTGAATTTGGATTAATTTGGAGAGTTTTAATTTTCTCAAAAATAATCATTTTTTAAGAAATAATCATTTTTCCCCAAAAATGACTTTTTTGAGAAAATGAGCGTTATGTGTCCGATTGATGATCTGATAGCTGGATCTGACTGGTTGGCCGATCAAGAATGATTTTTGGCTTAAGGTTAGAGTCGTCAATCACTGAAAACGGGGTCCGGATGACTAACTTATTACAAACGAGATTTTTCCATTTAAATTATCGAAAAATTAATAAAAAAACTTAGGGAAAAAATTAAAAATTAAAAAATTAAAAAATAATTTTTTAACCCGTCTGGTAAAATTTTTTCGGAAAATATTTAGAGGTCCTATTGACTTAGGACATGACCATGCTAGATTCTAACAATGCCTAGTAGGTTTATAAACACTTAGTTGGGCTCTAATAACCCCCCAAGGTCTAGAATTCAAAATTGGGCATTCCAGTTTTGGAGGAAGCGGGAGAAAACCTCATCAATTATACTCGGCTATAGGCAAAGCATAATTGTCAAGGGCAAAAAACTCCCTAGAATACCTTAGCTGAGATTCTACGTTTTAGGAGACCGAACCACTCAAAATACCCTACTAGCACATTTTACTACAAACCCCGCGGGGTCATCGTCAAAATTATTCAAATGAAAAACCGGCTAGCCAATATTGGCTAGACATAAAGACGGATCAACTGATACACTGGAACACAAACATTTATCATGTTTGTCAAATGGCGACTCCTCAGCTAATCCAACTAAGTGCAAAATTAGTGGACTTGGTTTCAGTTTCCATGATCGAGTATTGAGGTCTCGAGGTGTCCTTCCAAGATGGACACGTGCGCATGTTTCCCAAGACTGCAGGACCATCTGCTTCCTACACCATTGGAGTTAGATGTAGGAAACTGCAAAAGCTCTTGTTTCAACCTCAGCATGCTTTGGCACATAGCAGCAGCAGCGAGCTTTGTGAGCTGTGGCATAAGAGGTGTTAGATTTTTCCAGTTTAATCAATATGATCTAGGATTTTATCCGAGAGAATAACATGCACAACAATAATCACAAGAGACACAAAGATTTTCCTCGGGGAAATCATAAAGGAGAAAACCCCGCAACTTCCTCGGAGATAGAATGAGCACTGGTAGCAAAAGTAAAACCCAAAAGAATAAAGATGATCTTTGACAACTGCTCTCTCTCTCACATGTGCGAGCTAGTCCTCTCTCTCTCATGCGCTATTGATTGTAGAAAAGCTGAGTTTACTGTATGCTGGTTTAAATGCACATTTCGTGGTTTTCACTTACAGCCGGTTTTGCATTGGCTGTAAGTTACTTATGAAATTTTTTGAACAATTTAAACACACAATAAAACTTCACTAACAGGCTGAAAAACACACTTGGACAGTCACACAATAAAAGATTTGACTCAGAGATTTTTGGCCAAATAAGCCCTGGAAAAACCCCCACGGGGAAAACCAGTCAGAGAGAGAGAGAGACATTTTATTATTTTCTTTAGCAAAAATCAGACATTAAATTTACAGTCAAAAATTCCAACTTATCTCAACCCAGATTTTTGACCAGCAGCAGACTGTCTCGATTTCTGTGCATGAACAGCACCTCGATTTCTGAGCCAACCGTACAGTAATAAATGCAGGCCGTACACTCCAAACAGACCTCGATTTTTGTGCAAAAATCGTACAACATTTAATGCAGGGCCGTACCCTCGATTTCTGTGCTGTCCGTACCCTCGATATCTGTGCAAATTTAATGCTATCCGTACAGCAATAAATGCAGGCCGTACAGACTCAAACTCCTCGATTTCTGTGCAGGAAAAATAAATGCAAAACCGTACAGCATTAATGGCAGCCATACTCCTCGATTTCTGTGCACATTAAATGCAGCCGTACAGCATTAATGGGGCCGTACTCTCCTCTCGATTTCTGTGCCTGAGTTAATGCTCCTGTACTCCTCTCGATTTCTGTGCATATATTTTCTCTGGAAAATGAACAAACCCTCCTCGTCCTCCTTCTCTCTCAGCGCTTCTCTCTTCTCCTGAAAAGTGAAAAGTGAATGTCCTTTTGCCTCCCTCAGCCTTTTTGTTTAACCCTAAGTGAGTTTCTAATCCGACGGTGGAAAAGAGATCTAATCCAACGGATGAGAATCAATGAGAGTAAAAATCCCTTTTATTTAATTCACATAAATAAAATTACTCACTCACTTAAATTTATCAAAAAGTGACTTTATGTTTATAAAGTCTCATTAAGTGACATTTAATGTGAGGGTCACCTTTTTCCCTCTTAAAGTGACTTAGGCAAAATAAAGTCACCTAGGGAACATCTACCTAGGTACAAAAACTAACACTCCCTCTTACCGAGGAAGGTGTCTCGTACCACTCCCAACTTATCTCTGAAGAAGACAAACTTTCCCCTCCCCAAAGACTTCGTCAAGATGTCAGCGACCTGCNTTATGTTTATAAAGTCTCATTAAGTGACATTTAATGTGAGGGTCACCTTTTTCCCTCTTAAAGTGACTTAGGCAAAATAAAGTCACCTAGGGAACATCTGCTTAGGTACAAAAACTAACATTGATGAGTGAATGTATGTTATCAAATAGAGAGTCTCACTCTTTATTTATACCTAATTTCCACTTGACATTTTCCCTACATGACCGACTTCTCTAGGAGAGTCTAATAACCCTAATATAACTCAACTGAGGGGTCTAATGCCCCGACATATAATGGAGGGTCAACCTTAATGACTTTACATGACTTAATTATATTAATGACTCTCCCGATCGGAGGAACAAACATCTACGTCGGTGGTATCATGAAATACACAAGTGAATACATTCCGAAGTTACAAATACATCAACACTTCCTCTTAACCAGGAAGGTATTCTCTTGACACAGTTCATCAACACAAGTCTTCGTCACTGGATCACCATCAAAGTTGGATCATCATCGTCATTGCTGCTGCTATCTCGAGCAAATGGTGCTATCTCTCAAATCTACTCGTCATAGGAAGTTTCTGCAGAGCCAAACCCTTTTTCATGTTGGATGTAGGTCTAGCCTCCATGTAGGTTTTCATCATCTCTGCGAGCAAGCCATCAAGCAGGTACATCCCAAGACTTATTATATGACTCTTGCAAAACCTATAGGATCCTACTGTTACCTCATCATCTTCAGATCATCTCATCATCACTTGTAGCACAACCCAGATACACATAACACAACACTTACATCCACCAGCATGGGAGGACTAACCTACCACCGTCCAGGAAAGGCTCAACATTTATATCATCGACCATGGGAGGACAACCTACCACCATGTCGGAAAAGCTTCAACATTTACATCGACGACCATGGGAGGACCAACCTACCACCATGTCGGAAAAGCTCAGCAATTATATCAACGACCATGGTAGGACCAACCTACCACCATGTCGGAAAAGTTCGACAATTACATCAACGACCATGGGAGGAGCAACGTACCACCATGTTGAAAAAGCCTATGTGTATCTGCGTCTTCTGGACTCATCACTTCCCCTTGGAAGGAACCTCGATTTGAAGTACACCAAACTTCTCTCTGAAGTACTCAAACTTCACTCTGGCTAGCGGCTTGGTCAATACATCGACTATCTGCTCGTTCGTCGCAACATACTGGAGCTTCACTGCTCCTCTCAGCACCATATCCCTGATATAGTGATACTTGATCTCGATATGTTTCGACTTGTCATGGAACACCGGGTTCTCAAACAACTTCACACAACTCTGGTTGTCGCAACATATACAAGTAGCATCCAACTGGAGATCAAACACATCAGACAGTAGCTTCTTCAGCCATACTGCCTCACAACTAGCCGAACAAGCTATGACATACTCTGCGTCGGCTATACTTAGTGCCTCGCAAGACTGCTTCCTGCTAAACCAAGAGATCACACTTGATCCGATACTGAAGCAGCACCCAAAGTGCTCTTCCTATCAATGGCACTGCCTTCCCAATCCAAATCCACATAACCCTCCAGGTTAATCTTCTGATTCGCATAATACTTGAGCCCATAATCAACTATACCCTTCAGGTACCACAGGATATGCATTGCAGTAATCGGGTGAACATGTCTCGGATCTGTTAGGAACTGGCTCAATGTGTTCATAGCAAAGCAAATGTCTGGTCTCGTATTCGTCAGTTACATTAAGGATCCAATCATTTGATGATACATCGTGGCATCAACCGACTCTGATGAAGCATCACTTAATAGCTTCAGGTTCGATGCCATAGGTGTGGCCATGGCCTTGTAGTCCATCATCCCGAACCTCTTCAAGATTTCCACTGCATACTTCTCTTGTCCAAGGAAGATTCCACCCGCACTCTGCCACACCTCCATGCCTAGAAAGTAGTGCATCATACCCAAGTCCTTCATCTCGAACTCGGCAACAAGCTTCCTCTTTGTGCTAGCAATCAACCCATCCTCACCTGTCACAAACAGATCATCTACATACAGTAGGAGTATCATTGTGTTCCCTTCCTCAACCTTGTAGTAAAGGTTGGAATCCGCTTTACTCTTGGTAAAGCCCAAACTAGTCAGGAAGCTGTCAATCCTGCTGTACCACGTCCTGGGTGCCTGTTTCAAACTGTACAAGGCCTTCTTCAATTTGCACACATGAGTCTCCGTATCACATGTCTCAAATCTGAGTGGCTTCTCCACATACACTTCCTCTTCCACTACAACATTCAAGAACGCGGCCTTGACATCCATCTAGTATATCTTCCATTTCATCACTGCAGCCAGAGCAAGTACTGATCTGATGGAAATTTAACTGGCTACAGATGCAAAATGTTCTTCATAATCTATCCCTTCCTTCTGGGAGAAGCCACGTGCCACAAATGTCGCTTTATATTTCTTTATGCTTCCATTTGCAGCATGCTTGATCTTGTAGATCCACTTGGAAGTCACAACAGACTTCCCTACTGGTCTTGGAACCACATCCCAGACATCATTCTTCATGATTGATTGGTATTCTTCGATCATGGCATCCTTCCATTCTTTCTTCTCAGCTGCTTCCTTGTAGTTGTAAGGTTCTTTGTTAATGATGTCACACAACTGGGCTACATAACTAGAGTATGGCCTAGGTCTCTTCCTTTCTTTGTGTATTCCTGCTGGAGCGCCATATCTCTCTGCATCTAGGATAGCCTCTCGTACCCATGTTGGTTTCCTCTTGTAAGAATTCTTCTCACGGTTTGGATCTACAGGTTCTTGAGGTTCTTCTATTTTTCGATCTTCATCTGGAGTTGCTTCATTCATTGTTGTATCTCGGATCTTGGGTACTTCTGTTTCTTCAATGTCTTCAACAGGTATCTTTCTGGATTTGTGATATGTTGAATCTTCGTCGAATGTTACATCCCTGCTGATGTTGATCTTCCTGAATCTTGGGAAATATATTCTGTAAGCCTTCGAGCTTTCACTATATCCCACAAATATACTCTTCTTTCTTGAAGGATCTAACTTTGCCCTTTTCTCTTTCAGAATGTGCATGTACACTGGGAAACCAAATATTTTGAGATGGCTGACTTCTGGTTTCTTGCCGGAGAAGGATTCTTTTGGTTTCTTGTTCTCAAGTACTCTATGCGGTGTACGATTTTGTATATACAGAGCTTCCCTAGTAGCTTCTGCCCATAGATACATAGGAGGATCCTGATCATGAAGCATTGCCCTTGTTGCTTCCATAATCGTTCTATTCTTCCTTTTTGCAACTCCATTTTGTTGTGGATTATATGGAGTGGTCAACTCCCTCTTAATCCTTGACTCTTTGCATAAATCCTTGAATTCTTCTGATGTGAATTCTTCGTCATTGTTTCATTGAAATGTCTTGATTTTCTTCTTTGTGTGGTTCTCGATCAAGGTTTTGAATTCCTTGAACTTACTAAATACTTCATCCTTGCTTTTAAAGAAATATATCCATGTCTTCCTAGAAAATTCATCAATGAAAGAAACATAATATACATACCCACTCAATGAACTGGATGACATCGGATCGCATACATCGTAGTGGATAATTTCCAAGATTCCTTTTGCCTTGCTCTCGCTACTTGGAAATGTCTTCTTTGTGTTCTTTTCCTTTGCACATCCTTTGCAAACATCTTCATGCTTTGCTTGGATTTCTGGAAGACCTTCAACAACTTTGCTTGCAAGTGGTAGTGCCCTGTAGTGCACATGTGTAAGTCTTCTGTGCCAAAGTTCACTTGGCTCTACTGAGTCATGGACCAAAGCTTGTTCTGGTTGGCCCTTTAATTTGTATAAGCATCCCTCTTGCTCTCCAATCACTACTGCATCATCTATGGTTTTTCCCTTTGGCCACATAAGAACTTGGCCATCTACAAATGCAACCCTCATACCTTTTGCATCCAATGCAGATATGGAGAGAAGATTCTTCTTTAGTCCTGGTGCAAACTATACATCTTTCATCTTTATAGACTTTCCAGAGTTTAGCTTATAGGAAGCTTCACCACTTCCTTTTATAGGATACTGGTAGTCATCCCCAAGTTTCACTTTGTGGGGTGGCTCATGTTTGGATAGATTCACAAAGGATTCTGTAAATCCCATCATATGCTTGGAAGCCCCACTATTTATGAGCCAATCATTGCTTCCATGTGTAATAGTTCTTGTGAGGGAAGAAATCAAAACATACTCTTCATTGCTTGAAGAATCTTCATTTTCTTCTTTGACTCTCTTCCTAGGAGGTTCATCATCCTTTGCAGTGTGAGCATGATGTTTTTTGTTGTTGTTCTTCTTGTGAGAGCCACCTTTATTTCTTGGACAATCTCTGGAGAAGTGTCCCTTCTCATGACATGTATAGCATATGACACTAGATAGATCTCTGCTAGGTCTTCTAGGGTTATCTTTCTGATTCTGGTGATGATGCTTTCCTTTCTTGTGATGATAGTGCTCCCTTTTGTTATTCTTGGTGTGTGCTGTGAGAGCTTGATCTTCATTTCCCATCTTTTCTTCTCGAGCTACGATTCGAGCTTCTTCTTGTGAGCATTCCTCCCACAACCTACTGAAGATGATTAACTTTCTTCTAGTACAAATTCCTTGAATAAAGGAGTCCCATGACCTAGGGAGACCATTCTGTTGAAAAGTTACCTAGGAAGTGTTTGTCCACCTAGTTTTGCCTTGGGGTGGACAATGACACTTAAATGTGACTCCTAGTCATTTTGTGCATTTAATAAAGTGAGAAGCACTTTATATTTTTAAAGTGACTTTATTAAATGGCTAAGTGTTGGTATTTTCCTAAGTTCACATTTAAAAAGTTAAGTGAGTGATTAATTAGAAAAAGAAGTTGCTCAACTTTATTAAATGACATGAGTGCACTAAATGTCATTTAATTATTATTTAATGGAGCATTTAATGTGAACCCTCCATCTAATCTAATCTTGAACGTTAGATTGACGGGGAAGTTACCAAGATAAAAAAGGCTAGGGCAAGGCAAATGTTCATTCATTGTGTTCATCTTCAAAAGAGAATTTTGGAGAGAGAGAGAGAAAAAGAAAAGTGAGGGTTTTGAAGAGAATTCATAACCAGGAGAGAGAAAGAAAAACCCAACACATAAATCAAGGAGTAAGCACAAAAATTGAGGACAGGCACAAAAATCGAGGAGCTGCACTAATTTCGAGAAGGGCATAGATTTCGAGAATCGTACAACAGTACAAAATCGTAGAGCAATGCGACCTGGCACAAATTTTGAGGTAAATGTCTGTATGAATTTTGAGGTACGACCTGTCAACAATTAATGCATCCGTACAGTACGGATTTGGCTCAAAATTCGAGGAGCAGGTACATGAATTTATTGCTGTCCGTACAGCAGGTTCGAGGCACGATTTTCGAGGAGAAAATTACAGAATTTAATTTTGTCCTTACAGGCAGAATTGGCACGAATTTTGAGGTAGCCTTTGGCACGATTTTCGAGGTGGAAAAATTCAGCAGCGGGTTCAAATTTCGAGATTGAAAATTGATAAGTACTGCTGATTTCATTTCTGTAATTTTTACTGAAGAAAAATAAAATCTCTCACTTAGAAAACAGGTTTTCCCTTGGGGGTTTTATCCTGGACAATTGTTAAAAAACAAGCGTGTTAATTTTTCATGTGTTTGATTGTCTGAAATTCTCTAAGTTTTAAATTTCTAGTTCAAAAGAAAATTTTGGAATTTGTTTAAAATTGAGAAAAAGTTCCTCATGTGTTTCAGTCAAGTTAAATTATGATAAAATTTATGCATTGAAGGGTTGGGCATTAAACCATGCAGAGAAGCCAAAAGGCTTGAAGCCAGGTTGGGAAAAACTTTCAAAAACTTTCATGGTATCAAAGCAGTATTGAAGATTCAAAATTTTAAACATTCAGAATACTGGGGTTTGGAGGAAAAAAGTCTTGAATAACTTGCTTGAGGTTACAGGTTGCAGTCATGGTTTTTGGTCATAGAGTGGAAGGTAGATTAGAGGGGGCTGCAAATTTTATCCCTTGGAAGGCTATAATTAGTTTGATTCTTGAAGAGAATGAACTATGGGATATAGTTCATAGGACAACAACAAATTCAGTAGTAGTACCTGCTGATGCAACAGATAAGGCAACTTTTATGAAGAGGGATGTGAGGGCAAGAAGAGTCATTCTTGATGCAGTGAAGGATCATGTGATCCCTCACATTTCGGCCAAAGACCATGCATTCAAGATGTGGACAACTTTGACAAATCTTTATCAGAGTTGCAATGAAAACAAGAAGATGGTATTTAGAGAGAAGTTGAAGAGTGTGCGCATGGGCAAAGGAGAAGGCATGGGATCATATCTTACCAAGATCACGCAGGTAAGAGATGAGCTTGCAGTTGTAGGAGAGGTGATAGGTAATCCTCAGATGGTGCGTACAACACTAAATGGAGTGTCATAGCAATGGACCGTATTTGTTCAGACCATTATTGAGAGGGAGAACATACCCACATGGGATCGATTACGGGATGATCTCACACAGGAGGAGATACGAAGAGGCTTCATACAGGGAAGCTCATCACATCAGAGAGATGATGAGGAGAATGTTGCTTTAGCAATGAAGGGCAAGAAGAAGAAGAAGTTCAAGAAGGGATTCAAGGATGGGGTCAAACAACATGATGGGGAGAAGAAGGACATGAGCAAAGTGAAATGCTTTGCATGTCAGAAGATGGGACACTATGCTAGACAATGTCCTAACAAGGAGAAGAAGAAACAACAGACAACAACTTCAGCAAAGATTGATGAGTTTGCTGCGAGGTTTGAGAGAGACTTTTCTCTGTTTGGAGGTGTTGGTAGTGGTGTGTGTAGAGGGTGTGCTTTGGGAAAGTACACCAAGATTGCTTTTCCAAGCAATGATTCTAGATCAAAGTGAGTGCTTCAGTTGATTCATTCAGATCTGTGTGGTCCCATGTCATCTGCCTCTTTGACAGTGTATGAGTACTACGTCACTTTCATTGATGACATTTCCAGGAAGACCTGGATCTATTTCCTTAGAAGCAAGAGATCAGACGAGGTCTTGCTTCCAAGAGTTCAAAGCTCTTGTGGAGAACCGGACAAGAAAGAAGATCAAGGTACTTCAGTCAGACAATGGGAGTGAGTATATTTCCCATGCTTTCGATGAGTATTGTTGGCAGGAGGGGATCAAGAGGCAGTTGTCTGTTCCTTACACTCCACAGCAGAATGGAGTGGCTAAAAGGAAGAACCGTTCTATAGTGGGTGCAACTAGAGCCATGCTGCATGATCAGAGTCTTCATTTCTTTCTATGGGTAGAGGCCTGTAGTATTGTTGTTTATGTTTTCAACAGGAGTCTGCACCGTGCATTGGGGAGTAAAACTTTTGAAGAGACATTTACAAAGAAAGTGCCCGAGATAGGTCACTTTCGGATTTTTGGTTGCCTTACAGACTCTCATGTCCCTTCTGAGAAGAGGACAAAGTTGGAGGCTACAGGTGAGCGTGGTATTTTTGTTGCTTACGATGAGACATCGAAGACTTTTCGCATATACCTTCCTGCACAGAGGAAAGTTGTGGTGAGAAGGGAGGTGAAGTTTGAGGAGGAGAAAGCCTTCAGGAGGTCTCTTGATTCCGAGATGGAGGATCAACAGGGTACTACACATGTGACAGCACAGGGTTCATCAAGTCAGAGTTCAGGGTCACCGATTTCAGGTGTGACTGGGTCACATGTTACAGGTCCTTAAGTTACAGGGGCTTCGTCCTCAGGTACATCTGGTACAGGGACAGGTTCACAGGTAACACCTTCAGAGATGATTCGGGTTCTAGTGGTACAAGTATAGGTTCACTAGGGACAGGTTCTCAGGTTGTTGGTACTTCTTCAGGGAGACAGGTGTCTGATGAGGAGGTAGAGGAGATTCTGAGACAGGATGCTTCCTCCAAGAAGAGAAAGTCAAGTTGGCTTAAAGAGTTGATGAAGGAAGCAGAGGAGTCAATTGGACCACCCAAGAGGGAGGTCAGAGAGAGCAAGAGGGAGGTCAGAGAGAGCAGGGCACCTGAGAGATTTTCTAGCTATATGGCACAGGTGACTAGCTTGCATGACACCGTTCCTGATACTTATGAGGAGGCTTTCACACACCAGGTATGGAGAGATGCCATGATGGAGGAGGACAACTCCATCATGAAGAATGGGGTGTGGAAAGTGGTTCCGAGACCAGAGGGAAGTTAGTTGTGACTTCCAAAATGCTTTACAAGATAAAGCATTTTGCAAATGGCAGTATTAAGAAGTTCAAAGCTCATTTTGTTGAACGTGGTTTCTCACAGGTCGAGGGAGTTGACTATGATGAGACATTTGCACTAGTGGGTAGATTTTCTTCGATCAGAGTAGTGATCTCTGTCGTGGTAGAGATGGGTTGGAAGATCCATAAGATGGATGTGAAAACCACTTTTGTCAATTATTTTCTACAGGAGGAGGTGTATTTGGAGCAACCATAGGGCTTTGAGGTGCGTGAGAGAGATTCTCATGTTTGTAGGTTGAAAAAGGCCTTGTATGGTTTGAAGCAAGCCTCTCGGGCTTGGTATTCCAAGATCGATACCTATTTGCTTTCGATTGGGTTTCAGAAGAGTGAAGCAGATCCCAACCTGTACTACATTTTGGTTGGTGGTGTTTTACTTATTCTTCTGCTATATGTTGATGACTTGTTCATTACTGGGGGAGAGCACCTGATTAATGCGTGCAAGAAAGATCTTGCTTCAGAGTTCGAGATGATAGACCTTGGACTGATGCATTATTATTTGGGGATGGAGGTTTGGCAGGAGGATGGACCTGTTTTCCTGGGGCAAGGAAAATATGCTGCAGATGTTCTGAAGAGATTTCAGATGACTGATTGCAAACCTATGTGGACACCCATGATCACCAACTGGGCGAAGCTTCATGCTTGAGAGGGAGAGTTGGTGGACGCTACCTTATATCGTCAGTTGATTGGTTTGTTGATGTATTTGGTCAACACCAAACTAGATATGAGTTTTGCAGTGAACACTCTCAGTCAGTTCATCGTGGATCCCAAGAGAGTGCATTGGACTGCTGTAAAACACATTCTGAGATATCTAGCAGGCACAACTGATTATGGATTGGACTATAGGAGATTTGGTGGAGTGGGGTTGGTTGGCTATACTGATTCAGATTGGGTAGGTAGTGTTTCGGACCGGAAGAGCACTTCTGGTTGTTGCTTCAGCTTGGGTTCGACAGTTGTGTTGTGGTTCCGCAGCAAGCAAAAGTCCGTGGCATTGAGTTCTGTTGAGGCTGAGTATATGTCAGCCAGTCAGGTCAGTTGTGAGGCGTTGTGGCTTCGCAAGTTGATGGTGGATTTGTTTGATATGGAGCCGAGTCCTACAGTTATACAGTGCGATAATCAGAGTTGCATCAAGCTCTCTGAGAATCTGGTATTTCATGACAGGTTGAAGCACATTGAGATTAGATATCACTTCATTAGGGACTATGTTAAGAGAGGGGCTGTTTGATTGCAGTATATCTCTACAGAGGAGCAGGTGGCTCACATTCTCACGAAGGCTTTGGGTAGAGGGAAGCACGTTTACTTCAGAAACAAGTTGAGAGTGGTGAAAAACACTTTCCTCGGTAAGAGGGAGTGTTGAAAAGTTACCTCGGAAGTGTTTGTCCACCTAGTTTTGCCTTGGGGTGGACAAGGACACTTAAATGTGACTCCTAGCCATTTTGTGCATTTAATGAAGTGAGAAGCACTTTATATTTTTAAAGTGACTTTATTAAATGGCTAAGTGTTGGTATTTTCGTAAGTTCACATTTAAAAAGTTAAGTGAGTGATTAAATAGAAAATGGGGTTGCTCAACTTTATTAAATGCATTAGTGCACTAAATTTCATTTAATTATTATTTAATGGAGCATTTAATGTGAATGATCCATCTAATCTAATCTTGACCGTTAGATTGACAGGGAAGTTACCAAGATCAAAAAGGCTAGGACAAGGCAAATGTTCATTCATTGTGTTCATCTTCAGAAGAGAATTCATAACCAGGAGAGAGAGAAAAACTCAACACAGAAATCGAGGAGCTCCACTAATTTCGAGAAGGGCACAGATTTTGAGAATCGTACAACAGTACGACCTGGCACAAATTTTGAGGTAAAAGTCTGCACAAATTTCGAGGTACGACCTATTAGCAATTAATGCATCCGTACAGTACGGATTTGACACAAAATTCGAGGAGCAAGTATAGGAATTTATTGTTGTTCGTACAACAGGTTTGAGGCACGTTTTTTCGAGGAGAAAATTACAAAATTTAATTCTGTTCGTATAGGCAGAATTGGCACAATTTTTGAGGTGGAAAAACTCAGCAGTGGGTTCAAATTTCGACACTGAAAATTGATAAGTACTGCTGATTTCATTTCTGTAATTTTTACTGAAGAAAAATAAAATCTCTCACTCAGAAAACATGTTTTCCCTTAGAGGTTTTATCTTGGACCATTGGTAAAAAACAACGTGTTAATTTTTCATGTGTTTGACTATCTGAAATTTTCCAAGTTTTAAATTTTCAGTTCAAAAAAATGTTTCTGAATTTGTTTAAAATTGAGAAAAAGTTCCTCATGTGTTTCAGTCATGTTAAATTTTGTTAAAATTTATGCATTGAAGGGTTGGGCATTAAACCATGCAGAGAAGCCAAAAGGCTTGAAACCGGGTTGGGGAAAACTTTCAAAAACTTTCACATTCAAGGTGGTCATCACAACTTCTCCATTCTCTACATCTTCTTCCACAGCTTCAAGTTGTTCTTTGATTTGAGAGACCCTTGTAAAGTATGACTGTATGATTTCTGCATTCTGGATCTTTACATTCTTCAACCGATTTCGCAAAGTCATCTTCCGATTTATATTCTTTCCTTCAAATAGCTTGGTCAAGGAATCAAACATCTCTTTAGGTGTCTTTAAGGAAGACACATGCGGTATAAATTGATCCTTGATAGAATCAACAATAATCCTCTTGGGCTTGACCAAGTTCTTCTCGTCTAAGGCCTTAGAATCATCTCCCTTTGGAACTAGAACCTCTCCACTTATGTAGGTGTCCAATTCATTTTCTTCAAGAACAAGTGAAATCCTATACTTCCATGTTCGGAAGTTATCAACTCCTTCAAGCTTCTCATCAAGCTTGGTGTGATGAGACATCTTTAATGAGAACCTCGAATGGAAATACATAAGATTTAGATCTTACCACTTTGAGATGCCCGGACTGGATCTGGAGTTGATCTTCTTCAGGACTAGTTTTCTAGTCTGGGGTCAAATTAGGGTTTGACTTTCTTGGAGTTTTACCCAACCAAAATTTTCGATCTTGATCTCTAAATTTCGATTATGAGGAGGAGAACAATCCTATGCTGGGCTCACTAAAAAATTCCACTTCTATGAAAGCCCTAACTTCTCACAGTAGTGAGGACAAAAATTGAAAATGCCCGAAAACAGATTCTGCTTCGACAGGAAGATGCACCCTTCAAAGGAGAGTTAGCCTTGCCTCCTTTTACTGATGATCTGTGGAGAGAAACCCAAAAATTAAGAAGCCATAGCTTCTGCAGCTGCACAGTGTCTTCTTCTCAGGTTAGCTCTAATACCATGTTAGATTTTTACAGTTTAATCAATATGCTTTAGGATCTTATCTGAGAGAATAACATGCTCAACAATAATCATGAGAGATGAGAGATAAGAGACACAAATATTTTCCTCGAGGAAACCATAAAGGAGAAAACCTCGCAACTTCCTCAGAGATAGAATGAGCACTAGTAGAAAAAGTAAAACCCAAAAGAATAAAGATGATCTTCGACAGCTGCTCTCTCTCTCTCACTTGTTCGAGCTAGTCCTCTCTCTCTCTCATGTGCTATTGATGAGTGAGTGTATGTTATCAAATAGAGAGTCTCACTCTCTATTTATACCTAATTTCCACTTGACATTTTCCCTACAAGGTTGACTTCTCTAGGAGAGTCTAATAACCCTAATATAACTCAACTGAGGGGTCTAATGCCCCGACATACAGTGGAGGGTCAACCTCAATGACTTTACATGACTTAATTATATTAATGACTCTCCCGATCGGAGGAACAAACATCTCCGTCGGTGGTATCATGAAATACAATACGAAATATACAAGTGAATACATTTTGAAGTTACAAATACATCAACAGGAGGATGGCTCATCTGCATCATCCAGCTTTGTGTATGTTGAGATATATGGTTACAGGGTTGCCAGAGTTCAGCACGAAGCACAGTGAGGTATGCCGAGGGTGTGCTTTGGGAAAGTACACCAAGACTGCTTTTCCTAGCAGTGATAGTAGGTCAGCAGGGGTTCTTGACTTGATACATTCTGATTTGTGTGGACCTATGTCAGTTGTTTCCCTGAGAGGATTCAAGTATTATGTGACATTCATTGATGATTATTTCAGGAAGACCTAGATCTACTTCCTGAAGAGCAAGAAATCTGAGGAGGTCTTGCAGTGGTTCCAAGAGTTCAAAGCTCTTGTGGAGAACCAGACAGGGAGGAAGATACGGGCTCTCAGATCGAATAACGGGGGTGAGTATACCTCCAAGGAGTTCGATGGATACTGCAGACAAGAGGGCATTAGGAGACAGTTGACGGTTCCATACACTCCTGAGCAGAATGGAGTGGCGGAAAGGAAGAACAAATCTATTGTTTGAGCAGCTAGAGCTATGTTACATGATTAGTCTCTTCCTTTCTTCCTTTGGGCAGAGGCATGTAGTACCACTGTTTATCTTCAGAACAAGAGTCCCCATTGTGCCGTGGGGAACAGGACGCTTGAGGAGTGTTTCACAGGCAAGAAGCCCGAGGTTAGTCATTTTAGAAAATTTGGTTTCCTGAATTACTCACATGTTTTTTTTGAGAAGGGATCTGGGGCTACCGCCCTTCAGCTAGAGTCTAATGATACTCTACACTTAAGTGATGTGCTCTATGTACCTGGTATGAAAAGTAATTGAGGTCTGATATCTGCATAGTTTTCGAGGTAGTGGGCACAGAAAACGAGGTTCTGTTTTGACACATAAAACAAGGAGGCATTTGGCATGAATTTCGAGGAAGTTCTTGGTGCATTTATTACAGTGGAGATAAGTTGTTTTTTCTACTGTACTTGCTTTTCTATATTTTGCTGAAAAAATAAAAATCTTTCTCTCCTAACAGATTTTCCCCTTGTGGGTTTTTCTTGGGTAAGTTTGCCAAAAATCTTTGAGTCTGAAATTTATGATGTGCATTTATTATTTTATTTTCTGTCATTAAATGCGAGTTTCAACAATGTTTTATTTGTTTGAAAATATTGTGCAATTTCCAGCATTCATGAATACTGGGTTGAACATTAAACTTTGAAAATTTGACATTGAAATCGAGTGGCTGAAAACTGAGAAAAGCTTTCATCTTTCATTCAAACTACAAGTGGTCGAACCAAGCTGCTCAAATTTGATAAGCTATGGCCAGAATGCACTCAGGAAGAGAGAAGAATAGTAGCACGCCAAAGACTTCATGGCGCTCAACTTGAGGAAAATCAAGCGTTCGTATCTCATGCCAAGAAAGGCAAGGGAAGGGGAAGGAAGTCCTTCAATCACAAGCACCAAGATAAGAGATCAAGTCCTTCCCTAGATCAGAAGAAACAAAAGAAGGATCTATCTCAGATCCAATGCTACAGGTGCAAGAAATACGGTCATTATGCCAGTAGCTATCGAAGTTCTCACAAAAGGAAGCATGAAGCTTCATTTGCTGATGCAGAAGTAGAACATCATCACAAGAAACAGAAGAATGAAGATCGTACTGAATTCTTCTTCATATCAGCTCTATTAGGTACTGTTCCCACCACTAGTGATACTTGGCTCATAGATAGTGGTGTATCTAGACACATGACAAGATCTAAAGAAAATCTCTCAGAAGTAGTTGAGAAAGATTCTCATCTCCGTATTGTACTTGGAGATGATGCTAATTACACTGTGAAGGGATCTGGGGCTACCGCCCTTCGACTAGAGTCTAATGATACTCTACACTTAGTGATGTGCTCTATGTACTTGGTATGAGAAAAGTAATCGAGGTCTGATTTCTGCATAGTTTTCGAGGCAGTGGGCACATAAAACGAGGTTCTGTTTTGGCACATAAAACGGGGAGGCATTTGGCATGAATTTCGAGGAAGTTTTGGGTGCATTTATTACGGTGGAGATAAGTTGTATTTTCTACTGTACTTGCTGTTCTATATTTTGCTGAAGAAATAAAAATCTCTCTCTCCTAACAGGTTTTCCCCTTGTGGGTTTTTCCTGGGCAAGTTTGCCAAAAATCTTTGAGCCGGAAATTTATGGTGTGTATTTATTATTTTATTTTCTGTCATTAAATGTGAGTTTCAGCAGTGTTTTATTTGTTTGAAAATATTGTGCAATTTTCAGCATTCATGAAAACTGGGTTGAACATTAAACTTTGAAAATTTGACATTGAAAAAGGGTGGCTGAAAACTGAGAAAAACTTTCATCTCTCATTCAAACTACAAGTGGTCGAACCAAGCTGCCCGAATTTGATAAGCTATGGGCAGAATGCACTCAGAAGGAGACAAGAATATCAGCACACCAAAGACTTCATGGCGCTCAACTTGAGGAAAATCAAGCGTTCCTCATGCTAAGAAAGGCAAGGGAAGGGGAAGGAAGTCCTTCAATCACAAGCCACCAAGATAAGAGATCAAGTCCTCCCCCAGACTAGAAGAAACAAAAGAAGGATCTGTCTTAGATCTAATGCTACAGGTGCAAGAAATACGGTCATTATGCCAGTAGCTGTCGAAGTTCTCACAAAAGGAAGCATGAAGCTTCATCTGCTGATGTAGAAGAAGAACATCATCACAAGAAACATAAGAATGAAGATCGTACCGAATTCTTCTTCATATCATCTCTATCAAGTATTGTTCCCACCACTAGTGATACTTGGCTCATAGATAGTGGTGTATCTAGACACATGACAAGATGTAAAGAAAATCTCTCAGAAGTAGTTGAGAAAGATTCTCATCTTCGTATTGTACTTGGAGATGATGCTAACTACACTGTGAAGGGATCTGGGGCTATCGCCCTTTAGCTAGAGTCTAATGATACTCTACACTTAAGTGATGTGCTCTATGTACCTGGTATGAAAAGAAATTTTGTTTCCATTTCAGCGTTAGAATACAAAGGATTTAAAGTAGCATTTTCAGATGGAAAAGTACTTGCTTGGGAGAAGAACTCAAGCATGGATACAACCAAAGTAATTGGTATGAGAGAGGAGAGCTTGTATCGATTCAACACTCTACTAGTCCAAGCCCTAGTCCATGACTCTACAAGTATGGGTGAGCTATGGCATAGAAGACTAGCTCATTTAAATTACAGAGCTCTCCTAGTAGTGAAGAATATAGTTACAGGTATACCGGTGCTACCGGTAGACTATGATGGAACATGTAGAGGATTTAAAGTAGCATTTTCAGATGGAAAAGTACTTGCTTGGGAGAAGAACTCAAGCATGGATACAACCAAAGTAATTGGTATGAGAGAGGAGAGCTTGTATCGATTGAACACTCTACTAGTCCAAGCCCTAGTCCATGACTCTACAAGTATGGGTGAGCTATGGCATAGAAGACTAGCTCATTTAAATTACAGAGCTCTCCTAGTAGTGAAGAATATAGTTACAGGTATACCGGTGCTACCGGTAGACTATGATGGAACATGTAGAGGATTTAAAGTAGCATTTTCAGATGGAAAAGTACTTGCTTGGGAGAAGAACTCAAGCATGGATACAACCAAAGTAATTGGTATGAGAGAGGAGAGCTTGTATCGATTGAACACTCTACTAGTCCAAGCCCTAGTCCATGACTCTACAAGTATGGGTGAGCTATGGCATAGAAGACTAGCTCATTTAAATTACAGAGCTCTCCTAGTAGTGAAGAATATAGTTACAGGTATACCGGTGCTACCGGTAGACTATGATGGAACATGTAGAGGATTTAAAGTAGCATTTTCAGATGGAAAAGTACTTGCTTGGGAGAAGAACTCAAGCATGGATACAACCAAAGTAATTGGTATGAGAGAGGAGAGCTTGTATCGATTGAACACTCTACTAGTCCAAGCCCTAGTCCATGACTCTACAAGTATGGGTGAGCTATGGCATAGAAGACTAGCTCATTTAAATTACAGAGCTCTCCTAGTAGTGAAGAATATAGTTACAGGTATACCGGTGCTACCGGTAGACTATGATGGAACATGTAGAAGATGTGCACTTAGCAAGAATGCCAGGAAATCCTTCCCAGATAGTGAGAACAGATCCAAAGAAATCTTGGATCTAGTGCACTCTGACTTGTGTGGCCCAATGACAGTTGCTTCATTGGGAGGCTATCATTACTATGTAACATTCATCGATGACTACTCTCAGAAGACTTGGATATGCTTTCTCAAGATCAAGGAATCCTAAGAAGTACTCAACAAGTTCAAAGAAATCAAAGCACAAGTCGAAAGTTTGTCAAGGAGGAGGATCAAGATCCTAAGATCAGATAATGGTGGAGAATACACCTCTACAGAATTCAATGATTTATGCAAGGAAGCAGGAATTAAGAGTGAGCTCACAGTTCCCTACAACCCCCAACAAAACGAGGTTGCTGAAAGAAAGAATAGAACAATTGTGGAGGCAACCAATGCCATGATACATGACCAAAGTCTACCTATGTTCTTATGGCCAGAAGCATCCAGAACAACTGTATATGTACAAAACAGATGCCCACATAAGATAGTGAAGAACATGACTCTGGAAGAAGCTTTCACAGGAGTAAAACTTGAAGTGAGTCACCTCTGAATCTTTGGCTGTCCAGTCTACATACATGTGCTCAAGGAGAAAAGGACAAAGCTAGAACCTTTAGGCAAGAAGGGAACTTTCGTGGGATATAGTGAATCTTCAAATGCCTACATAATTTATATCCCAGGATCCAGATAGATTGAAGTTAGTAGGGATGTGACCTTTGAAGAAGAGATGGCTGTCAGGAAAGGAAGAGGATCAAACATGGAGATCGATGATGAGTAAATGGAGATGAGATCATCTCCCCCTCTAGTTCAGAATGAGTAAGCAGAGAAAGATGAACCCATCAATCCCATTGATCCAGTCATGACAGTTGATATCCCTGAAGATATGGCAGTAAGTCGAAAAAGACCTAGATGGGCACAATAGACCTTACAAGATACTGAGGGGCATGAAGCCCCACATGGTACTTTTCGAGAAAGCAAAATACCTTAGAGGTTCTCCAGTTATGTGGCATTAATGAGTCACCTTATTGACTCAGCACCCACCACCTATGAAGAAGCATCCAGACACCAAGTATGGGAGGATGCCATGGTGGAAGAATACCAATCCGTCATGAAGAATGATGTGTGGGAGATTGTGCCTAGACATGAAGAGAAGTCAGTAGTGACTTCTAGATGGTTATACAAGATCAAACATGGAGCTGATGGAAGCATTGAAAATACAAGGCTAGATTTGTTGCTAGAGGGTTCTCTCAGAAAGAGGGAGTCGATAATGATGAGACATTTGCTCCTGTGGCTCGATATACTTCCATAAGATCGATCATCGCTATTGCTTCAACTATGGGATGGAAGTTGCATCAAATGGATGTCAAGACAACTTTTCTCAAAGGTATTATTGAGGAAGAAGTATTTAATGAACAACCAGAAGGGTTTGTTGTCCATGGGAAGGAGTCTCATGTATGCAAGCTGAAAAAGGATCTATATGGACTCAAGCAAGCACCCCGTGCTTGGTAGGGACGAATAAATAGATTCTTGGTGAGTCTAGGATTCACCTAAAGTGATGCAGACCCCAACCTTTAATACAAGGTTGTGAATGATGAGTCACTGATTTTGGTACTATATGTTGGTAACCTATTTCTCACTGGAAATGAGAAACCTATCATATGGTGTAAGAAGAAACTCGCCTCTGAGTTCGAAATGAATTATCTTGGATTGATGCATTACTTCTTGAGATTAGAAGTATGGCAGAGGCAAAAGGAGATTTTCCTAGGTAGAGGAAAATACACCATAGATATTTTGAAGAGATTCAGAATGTTGGATTGCAAGTCCATAGCTACTCCGATGGATGCAAATTTGAAGAAGCCGAGAGATTCCGCTTTAGATTCAAATTTGATCGATCCCACTATGTATTGCTAGCTGATTGGGTCCTTGATGTATCTGACGAACACTAGACTGGATATTTGTTTTGTTGTGAATACCCTCAGTCAGTTGATGTGCGAGCCAAGGAAGATTCATCGGACAATTGCAAAACACGTGCTCAGATACTTACGTGGCACTGTGGGATATGGTCTACGATATGAATCAGAATGTGACTTGAATTGCAAGGGTTTACAGACTCAGATTGGGCCAGATGCACAGTAGATAAAAAGAGTACTTCAGGATGCTGTTTCAGTTTGGGTTTTGCAGTAATTTCCTGGTGCAGTAGGAAGCAAAAATCAATAGCTCTCAGTACTGCATAGGCCAAGTATATGGCTGCTAGCATAGCAGCTCGAGAAGCAGTTTGGCTTCGTAAACTTCTTGTAGGATTGTTTGTCTAGATTCCAGAACCAACCGTGATTCACTGTGATAACCAGAGTTGTGTGCAAATGTCAATGAATCCTGTATTTCACGACAAGTCGAAGCACATAGAGATTTGATATCACTTCATACGTGATATGGTGCAGAATGGTGCGGTCGAGTGACAATATATTCCGACAGATGACCAGATTGCAGATGTTCTCACTAAGCCTCTTCCCAGAGTGAAGTTTGAATACTTTCGAGGAAGACTTGGAGTAGAGGAGAACATATCCCTCCTTGAGAGGGAGAGATGACTAACAAACATTTATTATGCTTTTGCCCAGGTACCTCTACTCGTTCAGGTTCTCAGCCAGGTATGGGTGAAATCCCATCAACAGATGAGACAGACAGGTAGTAGATGGTCAGGTTCTCATAGGTGCCTCTACTCGTCCAGGTGCTCAACCAGGTATGGGAGAAATCCCTTTGGCAAATGAGTTGGACAGGCAGTAGATGGTCGTGTGATTGCACAGGTACCTCTACTGGTTCAGGTTCTCAACCAGGTATGGGAGTACCCCATCGGCAGATGAGACGAACATTAGTAGATGGTCATGCACATTTGCTCGTCCAGGTTCTTAAGCCAGGGATGGGAGGATTCCATCGACATATGAGACAGACATAGCGGATGGAACTATAAATGATTAAAGACCTTACAATGACATGTTGACGACCTTTAGTATGTATAGAGATGATTCAAACAGATGAGATGTACATAAGAGACCCAGATGTTCATGATGCTGATGATGACCATATCTGAAGAATACCTTCCTCGTTGGGAGGGAGTGTTGGAATTTGTGCAACTTCAGAAGCTATTCTTATTGTACTTGTATTGTACCTCCTTGTACCTCCTATGGGAGATTATACTGTTGTATTTATTCATTGTAAACCTTGGGGTGAAAAGAAAGCAAAAGAAAGAAATAAAAATAAAATTATAAAATATTTATTTTTATTGCTCCCCCAAGAGAAGTCGACCCCAGTGATTTTCCTAGTGGAAAATCAGTATAAATAGGAGGCGCCCCTCCTCATTTTTTTACACATTCACAACTACTCAGCTCAACAGTAAAGGTCTGCTCCAACTGTCTAGGAGAGTTTAAGGTGTGCTCCAACTGTCTAGGAGAGTTTTCTGGGGTTATATCTGCGAGAGACATTTTCTCTCTCTCTTTTTTTCTTTGTTCTCAGAAGATCATTATCTCTAAACAAAGGTTTGCTGGGTTTTGCCCGATTGGGTTTCCCAGGATAAAAAAAACTGGTGTTATTGTTTCGTGCTTTATTCTTTTTCTAGTGATCTTATTGATTGGTGAGAACTCTATGTTACAGACTACAATTTAGCGATTCTAAGTTCCTTGCAAGTGACGTACTTCTTTTTTAACTGTGTAATGTAGGGCGGATTTCGTCCTTGGAATTTGGACTTAACTAGATAACACAATTGTGTAATGAAATTAACAACAAGGGAATTCAATACGGAGGGAAGATGGCTATTACAATGGTTAACTCTTGAGGACAACAATAAACCTTGGTTTTCCTCAATTTATGATTCACAGTGTTATCCAACTTTTTGTACCATAAGTTGGGTTGCCTAAGGAGCCGTCGGTTGACAGACTTGTTCAAAGTCTGATTCCAGTGTATCAGTTGATCCGTCTGCTTGTCTAGCCACTTTTTTATTTGAATAATTTTGACCATGGCCTCGCGGGGTTTGTGATAAAATGTGTTAGTAGGGTATTTTTGAGTGGTTTGGTCTCCTGAGATGTAGAATCTCAAATAAGGTATTCCAGGGATTTTTTTGCCCTTGACAATTATGCTCTGCCTTCAGCCGAGTATAATTGACGAGGTTTTCTCCCGCTTCCTCCAAAGCTGGAATGCCCGATGTTGAATTCTGGGCCTTGGGGGGTTATTAGAGCCCAACTGAGTGTTATAAGCCTACTAGACGTTATTTAGATAGATCATGGTCATGTCCTAATTTATCTGGACACATAAAAAATTTTCGAAAAAATCTTTTTTGAACAGTGAAAAATTAGTTTTAAATTTTTTTTAATTTATAATTACTTTTCCTAAGTTTTTGGGTTAATTTTTCCATAAATTAAATGGAAAAAACCCATTCGTGGTAAATAGGTCATCCAAGCTTCGAATTCAGTGATTGAAGGCTCTAACCTTAAGTCTAAAATCATTCTCGATCAGCCAGCCAGTCAGAACCAACTTTCAGATCAACAATCGGACACATAATGCCTTTTTACTCAAAAAGTCAATTTTGAGTAAAAAAATGAATTTTTATTAAAAAATGATTATTTTGGAGAAAATTAAAACTCTCCAAATTAATCCAAATTCAGTGAAATAAAAGAGGCTAAATGACATCACATGGAGCACTTATGATGATTGGAGTTATCATAACTCAGCTTCAGTCATCATTAAGAGAGCAATTAATTTATTATCAGTTAGCAGATATGTCATCTCCAGCTAAAGATGAGATGGAGAGCACTCATTGGTCAGGTGATTTGATCGAAGTGAAGACTGAAGCTTAGATCATCAGTGGGCTTCCCAAACCTAGCAGTGCCTCCTCCAGACCTAACAAAGTAGGTTTCCAGACCTAGCAGGCAGCTTTCCTATGTAGCAGGGCGCCTTCCACACGTGTGGGCTCATCTGTGGATGGATTTCAGTGTTTAGGGTTGGAGTGGGGGCGCCTTGCCTGGGTGGAGGCCTCCCCTCACTCCCGGTTCTCCGATTTAGGTCTAGCATCTCTGTTTGGTGGTCAGGCTGGTTAGGGTTTGAGGATTGGTTTTAGGGTTTTAGCACTCTCTCATTTGTTAAATAGAGGTTCTTTCAGCTCTATTGAGATGGAGAATTTGTGCAAGTACACTCTGGAAAAATTTGTAATATCTTTTGAATTTGAATAAAGCAAGAAGACTTTGGAGGTCCATGTGGGAGTTATTTGTGTGCCATGCTTCATCTTGTTCAAGGTGATACCATTCTTAGTTCATTTCTTTTGATTCTTAAGTATATGATCTTGTGATTAGAAGGCTAACAATCTAGCACAATATTATTTGATCTATGCTTTTCTCTTAAGTTTTGTGGCTTTCAGGTATTCTCCCAAACACAAGAGCTCTTGTTTGGTTTATGCATTCATTCTACAGGTGCCTAAAGGGGTCTTCTACTTTAAGAAATCAAGAAGCGAAGGGCTTGCTTGCTTTATCCATCAAACCACAAACTTCAAAAAATTCTATTGGTTACTTTGATTGCTACAAGTGGATCTCTATTTTCAAGGTTCTATCTTACCTCTTTTCCACTTTTGTAGAAGTTATCAAGTCATTTAAATCTTTATTTTAAGCTTGCTTGGCTTCTACTAAGTTAGATCTAGGCTTTCTAGCCTTAGATCTACTTTTTCAAAGCTAGATCCATCTTTCTAAAGGTCTATTTTTAAAGATTTAGTTTCATTTCTTTTTTAAATCCATCTTTCTTTTTGCCTTGGAAAACGTGCACGAGTTTTCTCGAAAAACGTGCAAATTTTCCGTTTTTTAGGCTTGCTGGTTTTTTGTATTTTTCGTTAATTCTAAATTCTGGAAATTCATTAAAAAATTAGAAAAATTTTCGAAATTTTTTCAAAAATTTTATTTTTCAATTTTTTGACTTTTTTCTCGAAAAACGTGCCATTTCAAGCTTGCTGTTTTTTGTGCTGATTTTTGACTTTTTTTCTGCTAATTCTAAATTCCGGAAATTCATTAAAAAATCAGAAATTTTTTTCAAATTTTAAATTTTTTTTTCTCGAAAAGCGTGCCATTTCAAGCTCGCTGTTTTTTAGGCTGATTTTTGACTTTTTCTGTTAATTCTAAATTCTAGAAATTCATTAAAAATCAGAAAATTTTCAAAATTTTATTTATTTTAAATTTTGACTTTTTCTCGAAAAACGTGCAATTTTGTACTTGTTTTTTTACTGATTTTCTGTAATTTTCTGCTATTTTCCAGATTCTGGAAATTAGCCTGAAATGTTAAAAAATCTTTAATTTGAAATACGCAAAAAGTCTCAAGTCGTTTCGTCAAAAATCGTGCATTTGACATAAAAAACGGTGAGCTTGCCTGATCCTTTCCAAGTTTTGATTTTGGGTCTCATTCTATTGTTTTGATTTTTTATTTCATCTCATAAGGCACTTGTCTTCTCATCCACTTAATCTTTTCGAATCACAGGTTAAAATTAGTTTCTTAACACTCTTACTAGTCCTGGTTTAGAGCTTTTATCCATAGGTGAACCAAAAGCAAAACCAAACAAGAAAGAACAAGCAGAACTAGATCCAAAGACAAGGATCCAAAGCCAAAAAAGAAGTCATTCTCCTTTGTACAAACTCATAAGAGTTTTTCATTTTTACTTAAGTTACTTCTCAAAGTCCTGACAAGGATTAAGTTCCAAAGGCATTTGTACTTCATTAATAAAACAAGGCTAAGTGGGATAGGGCCTCCCATACTTGGTTTTTCTTCCCCATTTGGGGAAGAGTGTTTTTTGTTTTTAGCTTAGATTTATTTCGAGTACTTAAAGTAGTTTCATTTTTTTTACAAAGTAGATACTAATTGTTAGATTAGCCCATTTTGTTTCATTAACTAGGTTGATTACTTCATCTTTTAAGTTTTTGTATCTTTCATAAGTAATTCAACTGTTTAAAGTAGAAATCTCTTGAATCTCACTTTGTAGATTAAGAGTGCTCTCTACCGAAGAGTTGTCTTTTCATTGTTTAATAAGTTAATCAATTAATCTTGAAAGTCTCTTGAACTTGCCGTAATCCAAGTCAAGAGCACTCTCTATCGGAGAGCATTCCCACTGCATATCCTTGCATCAAGCATATAGTTTAGCTAAGTTTCTTGAACCTTCGTCATAAGACAAGGTCAAGAGCGCTCTTTGTCGGAGAGTCTAATTAATCAAGTTAATAAATCTTCAACACACACATCCCTTTAATTAATTAACCCCCTTTCCTCCTTGCCAGAGTATGCTCTGACCGATCTTAAATTGGAATACCCAGAAACAACATTGGATCTCTAAACCCCACAAGAGGAACTTAACTAAAACTTTTTCTCATAACCAACGCACCAGCGTTGTTCGATAAATACCGAGGCATGTGGGCAAATTCCAAGTGTGGGCGTCGGGCTATCCAATCTGGGCACTGGTAATTAAGTTATTGAACACTTACCTTTGACCCCAGACAGGTCTGTCATGTCTTCGAACGGAGCCACTGAAGGTATTACCGGTTAGGACATCCAGCTACCATAAGTGAAGATCACAAGTAAAAACTCTTAAAACTTACCAAGAGCACTTACAAAACCTAACATTCACTGGCATCTTTTGGGATTCACATCATATTTACATTTGAAGCATCTCTGATAGGTTGACTCCATAGGCACTAGTCCTAGCTTTTACGCACTGCTGATAATCTGGGCCATTTGTCCGTTGAATGTTTTGATTATAAGTCATATCTGTGAATGCTTTATCAATTTCGTGAAATTCTGAAATATTTGTCTATCTTTAATTTTGGTGATAGCAATGTGGATTGCTTTGTCTTATGTTCAATTCATCATATTAATCATCTTAAATCACAATAACTCCTAAACAACACCCATCCGCATCCGAAACATCTAAAAATTAACTTAAACATTGAGCCAAAGAAAACTCTTTGTTAAGGACTACCCCCCTTGGCTTTGTTAGGAGTTAGCCTAAACGGGGGAGCTAGGAGTAGGTGACAGTACCTAGCTCTGTGCTTGCCCCCAACGTCACACCTCTCCCACTTTCTCCAGTGAGGAGACAGCTTTCAAAAGATTTCTGCTGCTGGTGTGCAATCGGCGAACATCACACAGTGACAACTATTTTGTTCCTTTTGAATCTGTAGTATTCCTGTTATCACAAATCTTGTAGTTGCCCCTTTTAAGATGATCCTATTCAAGATGGTAGAGGGAAGGAAATCAAAGTTGTGAACTACGACTATCCTAACCCCTAGATATGGATCGGTTGAGATACCCTTCACTTTAGGCAACTGATAATCTGAGTCACAAAGGGGGAGCCCTTGACTAAGACCAAATACTAGATCAAACTAAAGCAATAGAATACGTAAGGTAATTGGTGGATGAAAACCCTAGATCCAAGGTTGATAGCCACTGATATAAATGTTTTCGGTTGTTATCGTTTAAACAATCGACAAGTGACCTAAAATACTTAAGTTTAGTGATTGTATAATTATTATGAGGATCTAGGTGATAAGTGCTAGCACAAATGATCAATGTCACTACCCTAGGGGGGTTGATGGTGGAGAATAAAAGTACGCCCAAAGTGATGAATTGAGGAGCAATTAAGGTAAGCTAACACTTGATTAAGATGGCTTGGAGATGGATTTGATAGTATCTAAAAACACAAGCCAAAAGATGGATCATAAATCAGGAAAATTAGTTGAAAACCCTAGGAGGGCAATTTACCTAAGGATAAATGCTTTAACCATAGGGCAGATGGAGTCCCTAATGATGATGTCTTGGAAAACCCACTTAGTTCTAGGGGAGGGTGGAATAACCCAGAAAAGTTTCGCCAAAAATCCCAATAGAATGACCTAGAGAATTTTTGAAGGTTTTAATTATACGCCTGGTGGATTGCAAATTAAAACAAATGAAATAATGACAGAAATACGTGGAAATCTTGTAGATGCCAAGTGCAATGACACTTTATCCCAGTTTGACGTAATTCCGACCGAATTTGATAAAGTTCCAATCTAAATCGATTTGCCCAGGTTGAGCTAGTGCGCTCCTCTTCCTGCAAGAGCAACCTACACACATTAGGATTGATCCACGGAAAAAGAATCTATGAATGCAAGATAAATCAAGAAGCATAACCAATGATCAAGACACATTGGGAAACCCCCCTGATTGACAGTGTCTTTTGATGTAGAGAGTTGTATCTCTCACAAAAATGCCCCAAGAGAAAGATGTCCTTCTGCAGACAACATGGCCCTCACAAAAATATATTTGGAACAAGCATAAATTAATTGGAAAACCTTCGGAAATAATTTTGTAATCAAGCACGAGAACAATCTATGATAAAGAAGACGCACGATTTTCCTGAAAATATTTTCTCTATTCCAATAACCAAGAGCCAAATTTCTCGATGGGATACAATGAGATGGGTCTCTTCTTTATACAGCTTTTGAGAGACACAAAGCCCAACTTACTTTTTCATCCAATGGTTGATATTAAATTATCATCAACGGTGGAGATTATATCTTTTATTTTCACATGGATCTATACATGGATCAATACAATTGAGGGGGGCAAATTACCTCATAAAGCCCATTTTTACAAAATGAATAATTATTCTGTTTGCAAGTTTAACACTTAGGGGACATGGGGGGTTCACTAGGGGGTCCCCCCATACGTATTTCTAAGGGTAAGAGCTGCTCCAAGATGTATATTAAAACCCCAACTTAAATCATGTTAATCAAAATCATGGTGACAATAGTAATAGTAATAGTAATTAAATATACCTGTGACTTTGAATAGTCTTTGAATCTTCTGGAAGTCCCTTGTATAAGCCATAATTACAAAGTTTAATCAATTTGCTAATGCAGGGTGAAGGTGGAAAACAAGGCTAAGGTAAAAGGGCAATGACTTCTAGTTGACTTTGACCATATGATCTCTCCAATTGATGACAAGTACACACAACCACAGTGACATTTGCATGGCAAATAAACAAGACGGAACAGTGGTGTCTCACAAGTGGATGAGTTGATATGAAAAGAGTCCATTCAAGTTTAACATGTCTACAACTCACATCCAAGTTAACAATCAAGCTTCGTGAGGATCTTTTCTAGGATCCTTGGTTTGAGTACACAAGAAATTGTAATGAAGAGATCCTAGAGGACACTTAGAATTAGTTATCCCTTACTCCATCTCACATAAAAATTCGTAGGCTCCGTGAAGAAGTAATCATTACATTTCAACAAGATGACCAACAGTTTTTAGATTTTGCATTTATTTATCCACTGCTTTATTTGGGCCCTTCACAATTTCATTTCATAGCCCTTTTTGAGTTATGTTTAAAGACACAGTTTGCAATTTTATTTGAGGGCTTGTATTTCTTAGTATATAGCATGTAACGCATAATGCATGTAATGATGGTGGACATTTTGCTTCAAGTTTTAGCTAACACTCTTCGGGCAACTAGGGGGAATATCCAGAGTTAGGACCAAACATCGGGGGCAATTGATCAAAGAGGTCAAGGCTTTAAAACCCATCTCACCTAAGCTTAGGAGCCAACACCAGCAGATTCTCCTGGCCCAGAAGGATCAAGGCATCAACAAGTTTTGTTGCACAACTCAGAGCCGAGACGCGAAACAACATGGGATCCATCATGCATAGGGGTCAAAGTGGGGAAAATGATCTTCAATCTCATAGGTCTCAGTCAAACATAAGTCATGGGAGAAATTAATTATGGATGAGCTGGATTGATGGGGACAAGTGATACATGGAACCGACGTAGCACTAAAGTCTAAAAGTTGTGAAAAACATGGCATAATCAATAGTCTTCAACATCAGATTCTCTAATCATTCTCAACACAAGTTAGTCATCAGTGGAATATATAATAGATGCATAGGTCACCATAATCATCATAACATAACAAGTCATAGGTGTTAGTATACATTAGAGAGCAAAATCCTACCAAGTAGCAATATACTTGATCTCACCATATACATGCCTCTACATGATATGCCCATCTGTGAACTGTGTACCATATGTGCTGCTCTGCTTGAATGAACTAAGTCATCACTGAAGTCATCTCAATGGATAAGGAGATTTCATGCCTAGCAAGGAAATACTCTGCATCTACGAGTACAGGCTTTGAATGGCTCATGCTGTAAATGATGATCCACGCTGTATCCCCATCTGAATGTCTGGCTCAGAGAAATGAAGAGAACATCAACCATAACATCAAATTTTATAGGTTATGGTTGATCATTTGATGATAATGCTATACATTATAGGTTATAACTACTAGATGATTGATGTTATATGGTTTAATCCATGTTCTTATGCTTTTTGTAATTGATCCAACAATCTACATGGTTTTGTTGACATATATGCATCAAAATATATAAAAACATATATTATACAAAAAACGCTGCCGAAAACACTCCCGCCCCAGAAGCTTTTAAAAACTTCACTCTTCACTCCGCTCTCACTCCCTGCTCCCCAGTCCCAACAGCGTAGCCTTGGATTGCTTCATTTTTGTAATTTGTCTTAGTCATCCTTAATTTTCTTTGGATCTGGTGAGGATTTTTCTTTTATACCAATGTCTTGTACAAGGGGTCTTGTGTTCAAATGCCCTTTTTGAGGCATTGTGAGGGGATGCTCTTCATGTTTCAGATCTAAGGGGAAACATTGCTCAACGATAACTCTTCCTGTTTAATAGCAGTCAGCCTCAGTGAGCATACCTGATGACCTTCTGAATCTCTGCAATATTAACTACAACACAAGTGGACCCAAGACATAGGGAAAACATGGAGGCATTCGTGGTGAAGGGGACATAAAGGGGGAGATAAAAAAACACTCTATCATCCTTAATCCAATCGGATAGTAACACACGGTTGAGTGGTATGGATTAGATGAAAAGGACAAGTGTGAAGCTAAAGAAGAGGGGAAATCCTTGTAAATAACAAGAGCTGTCTTGGTTATTGGTGTGTAAACAAAACAAAAAACTCTTATCCTCATTAGTCTATTACCACTACTACTAGCTATACTCATCAAAACAAATCATTCTAGTTCAACATGAAACATGGGGAAGTACAACATCAATAGAAAGCGTAACCATATTGAATCTTTAGGGGTGGCATCACAGCATATCATGTTACTAAATGGCATCATCTCTTGACATTTCTCGTTACTGACATCTTCTGGGGGAATAGGCATCTGGACTTGGACATCGCAACTGAAGCAAAAATGATTGCAAAAATCCACATACTATATGTGGTACAATAGAGCCAAGTCCCTAGTAAGAGTTCAACGAAATCACCTTGGCTTCCTAGCTTTGAATGCACCAGTGGTTAAAATCTCCCTAATCTGGCATATGGCGTAAGCAAAACAAATCACCCCATGGTTCTCCAAATTCTGCCATTCTTCTAAATATTCTTTGTTACTGATCTAAAGGCTGATTGAGTTCACATCTTGTACATCTTATTTCTGAAGAGCAATTTGTAACCTTGCATGAGCATATAGTTCTTGTTTAAATCCTCATCTAACAATATCTCATATTGCTTGATTATTTTGCCATTGAAACAATAAGACTGTTCATATTGGCATGGTCATTTGCATAGCATCTTTTGATGAATATTTCATGTGTGCTTTTTTACCTTACCTTAGCTAGTTAGTTTAGCTTATAGCTTTTTGCGCTTAGGTTTCTGCTTTGGTAGGATTTTTGGCATCTTTATAGGAGTTGCTTTCCCACTCCCACATTGTACTTTGGTTCTTGATGTACTTTTTTAGTCCTATTGACCTATTCTTACAGTCATTTGTTGTACATTAACATACTCATCTTATCTTTGCAGTCTGTTGTGAGTTTGCAAGATTTTCAGCAAGCTGAGCCAGATATTCTTGCACATTCTTCTTCAACAATAATAGCTCGTATTAATTCTTATGGTAAAAAGACGAAAACTGCCCTGAAGTCGCTCAGCAGGAAGATTAAAGGCATTGAAGTTGAGGTAGGAAAAGCTCAATCACTCTCTTTGGTATTTGAGAACAATCTACACCGGTATTTTTGGTCAAAATCTTATTTGCTATTTTATGTTCTAGATAGGGTGTTCATGAAAGATTTTGTGGACTTGAACATATGCTATCTAGCAAGACAACTATTGAGTGACATGTCGATGTGAAGTGTAGAATCCACCCAAGTTGTAAGTTTGGAATGCCAGGCAAAGTTGGTCAAGAAATAATATTTTGCTTGCACATGAATTAATTAAGAGGAACGGAAGGAGCAACCACAACATCAATCAGAGGATGTAGGACTCATTTTTTAAAGCTCTTATTCAAATTTCAAAACACACACACACACACACACACACATATATATATGATCAATAGAGATAGAGGTTGTTGGTTTTTGTACCTAGGAAGTTGTTCTCCTAGTAAAAGGGGAAAATAACATGACCCTTGCATTACATGACTTGAGATAAGCATTTAATTCCACTTTAGAGATTCAAGTGACTTTTTGATAAATTTAAGTGAGGTGAGTGAAATTAATTTTGGAGAGTATTAAATTAGCCTTTATTCTCATCTATCCATCTAAATTAATGTGGGCCCTTGGATTAGATGTCTTTTCAACTTACCTCAACATCCAAACAAAAAGGCAAGGTAAAGGCTTTTCACATTCATTCCTTTCATGAGATTTGAGAGAGCAGAGAGCAAAGTCGACTTCTAGAGAATGAGAAGGAGAACGCACGAGAGAGAAGGAGCACATGCATGAATCCCAAGAATCCGTACAACAATTTTGCACATGTTTTTTGAGAAGAAAAACAATGGCACGCATTTCCAGGCAGTGACATGATTTTCGAGATATTTTTCAACACTGGCTGGATCATCCTAAGAAACTATGGTATGGTGCATCACTCCACCACTGCTATCCTTCAATCTCAAGGAGTATATTCCAATCTCTTTGCACTAGAACACTTTTCTTATTGACACTGCACCCCATGCTGTTGAGGCAGTGAGTCAATGAAACCAAAAAGTTAGTGCCATGAAAAGTGCATGCATCCATAACTATCCCTGACTATCAATAACATCAAATATCAAGCAAAATCCATTTGAGCTGCATCATGACAATAAATGATCATAGGACTGGCTGGTAATGTAGCAAAATGATGTAACAGTGAACCATATTGAGAAATAAGAACGTTTGGCTGGAAATCAAGCACCTATCATATAGTTTATTGAAAACAAAGCTGAGTTGGAAGATTTGATTGAGAGATAATTAGGTTCAAAGATTTTTTGCTGCCAGAAGAGGACATTGAAAGTGAAAAAAATAGATTCTACAATTTTTATGTACTAGGCCTAACTCACATTTGTCAGCGATTGTTGATCATGTGTAGCTAAATTTAATACAATTGCTTTTCAGAAATATGGAAACTGGAACATATTTTTCTCTCCTTCTTTTTGCACTCCATTAAATAAGAAAATGCCGGTCTTGGCAAAACAAGTGGGAGATATAAGGGCTTACCGTCTACAGTTAAGTGACATATGGGGTTGTTTTTTTCTATAGCATTTCCACATATTCTAAGGTTCTCTTCTTCCATGGGTTATGCATCATCCCAGATTCTACTCTTGATACTTGTGGGAATATCCAGAGGCCCCTATGGATGTTCCCCAGGGATTAGTGAAGGCAATTCTCCAGTTTACATTATTGGACATGTTCTTGGGCTGGACATTGCCATTCCTGTATCTGAGAACATAGTGACTGATCCTTCTTTCTTACAGCCTAACTTACTGCTATATTGTGTTGTATTTAATAATTTATAGCTTGCTCCCTTCGATATTGACAGTTTTCTTCTTGTTCCCTTGGCTATAGGTTTACTATTGTACCTTTAGAGATGACTACTGCACTTCCCTTATCACCATTTTAATATGTACTTTTCAGTCCCATTGACCTATTTAGGTAATTTCTGGAATGTGATACTTCATTTTATTTCATAAATGTAAATTAACAGCTATCTATTACTGGATGAGGTATTGGAAATGCAAAATGGTTTTCATGAATAATTCTTGTCTGTACTAGTCAATCAAAAGTTTTAAGGAATTTCACGAATCCTTGATTTTTGGCATGATGGCATATTATGAGAAAAACCTTGAAATGGTGCATAGCCTTTTGTATCAGCAATATAGTTCTTTTTATACCTTTGAAGTCTCTATAACGCTATCTTGCATCATTCTTGTTTCCTTATGCTATGTTCTACACATTTTTTTCCACTGTTTTATATGTTGATCAACGGCTAAGCTTTGCATTAGTAAAGCTGGCTATACAATGATAGGAACTTCATGTTTTCCATCCTGATCATCACGTGCACAGGAAGCAACTATAATTGGAGTAGACAGTCTTGGAATTGATGTAAGAGTTTGCTCTGGAACTCAAGTACAAACTCTAAGATTTGCATTCAGTTGCCAGGTATGTCTACTTGAAACATTAATTTTGTAAGGAGTACTCCATTCAGTACTGTTATCTGGTTCTACACTGTTCTTATTTAATATCAGAGACAGATGAGAAAAAAGTTGTAATTGAAAATACTTACATTAAACCGAGAATATTACGTTAAGAAGAGATACATACAATTAAGAGTATATACAAGGAGCAACAAAATTCAAATATTTTTCCTCAGGAGTCAAGACTACTGGAACTGAAATCAGATCAGAATAAGCAAAAGCATATGCAGCCTTGGCAACTCTAATAAGGAGAAAACGACCCTTAACTTGAAGCTGAGTACATAAATCTTAATGCCAAATCCTAAAGAATGTCAAAACAGAGCTAACCTCATTGTCAAAGATACACTTACACCTTAATTTCTAGCTATGTTGCATGGGGACCTGTCACCCCCCAAAAATCCCTGTACCTGCCATCCCCATATTCCAGGGACTTGGGGACACCTACGAAACATCACCAATCTGTAGGGGACTTCATTGGGGACTTGCTGGCCATACCCAAGATTTTCCTGGCAGATTTTTGGGATGTTTTGGGCAGAGTTTTGAGACAGTCCAGGTAGATTCAGGGCATCCCAGGCAAATTTTGGAGATGTTTCCGGCATGTATCTTCCATTTTGACAATGGACATTGATGATTGGAGAATATGATAATTTATCCCTATTTTTCATATTATAGTTGCAATTAAGTTTCCTAAAGCTAATACATATTTTGCTCATGTCTAGGTGCAATAATGGAACGTCAATCAGTCCTTTTCTTATTTGCAGGAGCTTTTTCAGAACTAGCGAGTGTAAGGGCTGTGCATAATATTATATAGTATATGCTATTGTGCTTACAAGCAGCTGCAAATATTTATGGCGAATTCTAACTTCTAATATATATATATATATATTACTGCCATCCCCAACCCATCGTCCCCTGTAAAAATTGGGGGTGTGCTCTAGGCACACAGGGACACGTTCGCTAGTCCCCAAAACGAATGCAACATAGATTTCTAGATAGAGAACAATCACTCTAAGAAAAATCCAAAGACACATAAAAGTTGGGAGAGGTGGCCATTTGGAGTCACCCAACAGTGCTTCCCTCAAATAAACAACCCCTTGAAAAATAGAGGGTACTTGGATTTGAACATGCTATCAATAGCACCAAATCCCGCTAGCATGGTTGGTTTCAACAGGCATCATTCTTCTTGGAGAACCGAGTTTGAACCCCACAAGGTAGCTGGGAGGAGACACTTAAAATCCAACCTTGTTAAGGGTTGGTGTGGGCCAGGCCAGGTGCAATCCCTAGGTGATTTTGATGGCTGAGATGCCCCTCAATCAAATATCTCTTTCTTATACAAGGTATAGTAAACAATGTACACCACATACCTATACATATGAGTTGTAAATTCTTGTCCAACTATATAAGAAAAGAACCATGCCATCTCCTTTTAAGGGTCCATGAACTCGAGGATATTGACCTGGTATATTTTTTCAACTTTTGGCTTAGGCTATAGGAGCCATTTATTCGAAATAGTAAACCCACCCACATCAACATCTCCTGTTGAAATTAAGCTATACATAATGTCTTTGAATGTACGAGAGATGACAATTCCCAGTTGTGTCAAGGCCAAATTATAAAATTCAAAAAAATCTAGTAAAACCAAACACAATGTGCAGCCCCAATCGTGATAAGTTCAGCCCATAGTAAAATCCAACACCCTCTAGAAGAATAGCACAAAAGAAATGAAACATGATACTACATGGTTTTAATTGATTTATTTCTTTTATGCAAGCTTTACAAAATTAAAAGAAACAAAATGTACCTAATTAAAAGAAAAAAAATGTACCTACCTGGAGTTTGCAGTAGACTCTGGAAGCTCACGAACGCTCCACTCTAGAATCCCACCAATGCTCCACTATCAACAACAACAAATTGGGGGATGGCTCTGCACCCAACCAACCCCTCTGCTGAAAGATGAGAGCCCTTGAGCCCTCAACCAATGAAGGAAGGCCAATAATATTTCTCACTCCTCGCTCCCTCAACCAAAACTCCTTTCCCCCAAATCCCCCCCTTCTCTCATTGTCTTGCCCCTCCTTTAATTCTCCTCTTGCATGGATGACTCCACTTTGCATCCATGCAAAGATTCTTTGTATGGATGACAAGTGGAGAATCCTCAAAATAATGTTCTTTTTAATTAAGTTGAATGGGTAATAATATCCACTAGAGAACATTTTAATAAATATTATATAAACTAGAGTGCTGATTATTTAACCCCTCAAACAATTTTTTTTAATTGAGTTTATTTAATTATGTTTATGTTTAAATAATGTATTTAACATAGCTATATTGAACATTACAGGTCACAAGCTGGGTGTGCGAAGTGTTTTGTAGCGATTTTAGCCGAATGTGGTCTTCTTACAAGAGGTCAAGTCAACGGAATTTGAGCTGCGGAACAGGATGAGCTATTTTTGGAATGGCCCCTTTTGGGCCTTAGATCATTGTTAGGGTAGTGGTGGGGTAGTGATTTCCCTCTTGCCTTCTTTGCAGAGTCTAATAGTCTCCTTTCTAACCTGAAGGATAGGTGTGTCTGGATCACTCTATTGATCTAGAAATGAGTGATTGGGTTGTGCATCGTCTGTGCCCCAAACTTCAACTCTAATAGGAGTTAGTTATGCAATTGGATGGCTTCTTCCTTGCTAGTAGTAGAGTGGATTGTCAGCGGTGACTTCAACATGGTCGAATGGGAAGGTACTTGAAGTGATGGTCGAGGTTTAGTGGTTGGTGGCATGGAGAAGCAAGCTTGATGCAGATGTAAGGACGCGCTACAAATATTTGATCCCAACTAGAAATAGAATGGGATGGATTATGGTGGGCGGTTCACTTGGACTAGTTACAAATATGGTCAAGATAGACTACATGCTCAACTAGATAGATTCTATGGGCCTAGAGGGGAGGTTTTATTCTCAGGAAAGCTTCACTCTGGATGTTCTATTTAGATGTTGTTGGGTTAGACCACTTGCCGATGTAGTCATTGATCTCTATAGGCACGACTTCAGATGCCCCAATGACTTCAATTTTTATATTGAATGTCTCACACTTGGAGTAAGCTGATTTTTGCGCCCTCGTCCAAAGGGTGTGGTCTCTATCCCCACTCTCGATTGGGCCCACGGGGTTGGATACTGTGGTGGGAAGCAACAATGCAACGCATGGTTAAACTCATGAGGGATTGGGGCAAGATGATGGTTTGTCATAGGAGGGAGTTACAAGAGGCACGTTAGAAATTAGATGTTCGTATCTTCTTGGAAGAAGACATTCATAATGTCACCCTACAGGAGGATGCATCCAAGTTAGAGTTGACTGTTAGAAGAGAGGAGGAGCGCATTGCTTGAGGAACTAGGGTTTGTTCTTGGCTATAGTGGATTCAGGAGGGAGACAAGGGGTCCAAGTGGGTGTCAAACCCTAGTTTTAAGTTATTTTTACTTTTTAGTAAGGTAGGCTCTAAAACTTCAAAAAGTAGAGGAAGTCTCATACAAATAAGTCTTTTAACTGCCATAAGGACAAGGGTTATAACATGCACTTATTTCTTTTTATCTTGGTCTATTAGAGCTTTTCAGTGATGTGCACCTCTTATCATACTTGGCTTCTTTCATACTAGAGCTTCACTATCATCCCATTATCAATGATAGTCTTATCATTACTCCCCTTTTCCAGGTATGATCCATATCATCAACCAACTCCCCCTTTGACCGAGGAGGGTTCATATCTTTGACCCGTTCTTCTTTTCGAGGATAGCCTTATCTTTGACTTGTTCCTCCTTTCCGAAGAGAGTCCATATCTTCATCATTTCTTTCTTGCAAGGAAAGTTTGTAGTATCATCACTGTTCCTCCTTGCAAGGAAAGTCTTTTCTGACTACACCGAGCTTGTCACGGAAATATTCAAACTTTACTCGAGATAGAGGCTTGGTCAGCACATCAACAACTTGCTCATCGGTACTCACATATTGGAGCTTTATAGCTCCCTTTTGTACCATACCCCTTATATAAAAGTATCGAATTTCTATGTGCTTTAATTTATCATGGAACACATGATTCTCTGTCATCTTTATACAACTCTGGTTGTCACAAAGAATCACTGTGGTACCCAACTCCATGTCAAATGGACCTGGCATCAGTTTCTGAAGCCATATCGCTTCACAACTAGCGAAGCAAGCTGTTATGTACTTTGCTTCAGCGGTGCTGAGAGAAACACTAGACTGTTTCTTACTAGACCATGAGATCATGGCAGATCCCAGACAATAACATCCACCTGAGGTGCTTCTTTTGTCTGTGACACTTCCTGCCCAATCTGAATCCGTATATCCATACAATATGTAGTCACGATCTCTAACATAGTATAGTCCAAAGTCTATCGTACCTTTTAGGTACCTCATCACATGCTTTGCAGCTATCAGATGAACCCGTCTAGGTTTAACTAGATACCGACTTAAGGTGTCCACAACAAAGCATATATCTGGCCTTGTATTCATCAGATACATTAATAACCCAATAATTTGCCTGTACTGAGTCATATCCACTAACTCCGATGATTCATCAAATAACAACTTCAGGTTGGTATCCATGGGTGGCCATGGCTTTACAATCCAACATATCAAATCTTTTCAAGATTTCTATTGCATACTTTCCCTGGTACAAAAAGAGTCCTTTTGCACTTTGCCACACTTTTAGCCTAAGGAAATAATGCATCAATCCAAGATCTTTAATCTCAAATTCTTCAACTAGCTTCTTCTTGCATTTTGTGATCTGTTTCTCATTTCCAGTCAGAAATAATGTTAAACTAGTAGCAACAAGGAAGGTCTTCCTGCATGCATGTGTTCTTGCATGCAGAAGACTTAAAATAGGAAACCAGTTGTATTTAATTTACTTTTCCTAAGTTTACTTTGGAAAATAAATTAAAATGATCTAAATTAACTTTAGTGAACCACTAGTTAAGTGAAAGTGAAATTAGGGTTTTTGCTTTACCACTAGTTAAAGTGAAAGTGAAATTAGGGTTTTCGCTTTACCTAAAGTTCTAAAAGAGAGATCAATTGGTGGAGAGAACACACACTTGTATTTTGACAGAGACAGGATACAGACAAGGAGAGAAAGTCAGACAGAGGATTTAGCCGAGAAGACGGAGGAGTGAGCAGCAGGATCATTGAGCTTTGTATAGCTGGGCCGTACACTCACACAGGAGGGTGTTGAGGTTTAGCTGGGATTTGCCCAGTGATTCTGCTGGGTATTGCATTCGCCAGGTTTGGGTGAATTTGCAGTGATTGTAAAAATTCCATATTTTCTCATAATAAAATCTATATCTGACTGCTGCACTGGTTTTCCCATCCTGGGTTTTTCCGGGGGTTTCCATACACAAAATAATAGTGTCAATATCGTGATGTGATGTTGTGATTTATTTCTCAGTTTTATATTCTGCTGCATACTGTAAAAGATATTCATGTGTGGTTATTAGTTGATATTTTGCATGCACTGTTTATCCCTAGTTGAATATTAAAGGAAAATTTACATGGTATCAGAGATCTGGTGAGCTAAAGCTGAGAGATTTGCAGTAGCAGTGATAGATTAGGGGCAGATCTATAGGAAGACACAAATCTAGACTTCCAGATCTAGGGTTTGACAGGTACACTTCACTATGGCCGTGCAGTTGAGAGTTGAGGATAGACTCCAGGGTGCTTAGAACTTTCCTACATGGAAAGAAAGGATCACAAGGATCTTGGACGTCAGTGATGCAGAGGAGCACATTAACTCCACGAAGGTTGCACCCACAGATCTGGTAGATTTAGCAACTTGGAAGAAGATTGATTCCAGAGCCATGCTGATTATCATGGATGGAGTGAAGGACCATATAGTCCCTCACCTTTCTGGTAAGAAGACTGCAGCAGAGATGTGGACGGATTTGGAGAAGTTGTACCAAAGCAAGAACAAGAATCGAAAGATAATGTTGCAAGAGAGGATGCGCAACACCAAGATGGCCAAGGGAGAAGGAGTGGTGCCTTATCTCACGAGGCTCACACAGATCAGGGACGAGCTTGGAGCTATTCGCTCTAAGACAGTGGATGAGGAGCTAGTTCGGATAGCCCTCAATGGCTTCTCTAAGCCATGGGACACCTTTGTCAAAGGTGTTGTGGCTAGGGAAAAGCTCCATGATTGGCAGAGACTATGGGATGACTTTGTGTAGGAGGAGACTTGCATGGGTCAAGGATCAGGCTCATCTAGCAGTGCCCCACAGATTGTGGGTGAGGAGGCTCTAGCCCTTACAGGGAAGAGCAAGGGAAGGCAAAGAGGAAGAAGGATGGTAAGAAGAACCTTAACGTGTCAAAGTTCAAGTGTTTTATCTGACACAAGCAGGGACACTTTGCCTCCCAGTGCCCAGACAGGAAGAAGAGTAACACTCAGATGGCTGGATTTGTAGAGGTGGATGAGTTCAGCAGGAACTTCGATGAGGAGTTTTGTTTGATAGCTTGCATGGCAAGCACCACAGGGAGCAGCATATGGTACATTGACAGTGGAGCATCTAGTCACATGACTGGACATAAGAGATTCTTCAAAGACTTGCAGGAGAGTGGAACAGGGATCCACGTTGAGCTAGGTGATGATGCGCGGTATCAGGCACAGGGAGTTGGCTTTGTTTCATTTGAGAGGGTGTTTGGAAAACCCCTCAGTTTTGCTGATGTGTTATATGTTCCAGGATTGACCAAGGACCTTATAACAGTCTCCACTCTGGAGGACAAGGGATATCAGGTGAAGTTCGGTGATCATAGAGTGTATATCAGGCCCAAGGGGTCAAATAGGAGCTTGGATCGGGTGATTGGCAAAAGGAGCGAGAAAGTGTACAGATTACACTTTGAGCCTGCAAAGGCTCTAGTTAGCAGCAACAGCAGTAGTCAGGGTGAGTTGTGGCATAGGAGGATGGCACACATACACCATGGAGCACTGAACCATTTGAAACAGGCAGTCATTGGAGTTCCTCAGGTACTGAAGGAAAAGCATAACCACTGCAAGGGTTGTGCTTTGGGGAAGAACATCAGGAAGCCTTTCCCACAGAGTGAGCACAAATCTAAGGAGCCCTTGGACTTGGTGCATTCCGATGTATGCGGACCTATGAGTGTCCATTCGTTCAGTGGTTACAGTTACTGCGTAACCTTCATTAATGACTATTCCAGGAAAACCTGGATCTATTTCCTGAAGGCCAAGTCATAGGTCTTTGAGAGGTTCCAAGAGTTCAAGACTCTTGTGGAGAACCAAACAGGAAAGAAGATTCGAGTGTTGAGGACAGACAACGAGGGTGAGTACACTTCCAATGAGTTCATGGAATACTGTTCGGTTGAGGGGATCAAGAAGGAGCACACTGTGCCCCATACCCTACAACAGGATGAAGTTGCAGAGTGGAAGAACATGACTATGGTTGGAGCAGCCAAGGCCATGCTATTTGATTAGCGATTACCACTATTCCTCTGGGCCAAGGCATACAGGACTGCAGTATACATTCAGAACAAGTGTCCCCACACAACCTTGGGGAGGAAGATACCAGAGGAGGTCTTCACAGCACTAGGCCAGATGTAAGTCACATTCGCATATTCGGCAGTGTTTGCTATTGTCATGTTCATGCTGACAATAGGAAGAAGCTGGACCCTTCTCTGACCCTTCTGGAGAGAAGGGGTCACTTGTTGGTTACAATGAGATTTCGAAGGCATATAGAGTTTACATTCCTGCTCGCAGGAGGATCATTGTGAGCAGGGATGTCCAGTTCGATGAGGACAGGGCCTTGCGGAGATCTTTGGACTTACTAGCAGAGCAACAACCAACACAGGAGTCGGGATTCAAGTTGGAGGAGCCAGATGTATAGGTACAGGTACAGACATAGAGCACATGTTCTAATGGTTAGAGGGAGTCAGGTGGACAAGATCCTTCAGTCATTGACTTGAAGGATGCGCTGCAGCAGGAGACATATATCCAGCAGCCGTAGCAAGTTGACACTAGGCCAAGCCCTAAGTGGTTTAGATCCACAGTGCAGGATTCCAGGCAGGTAGATCCTCCACATACATCTTTTAGACGGAGTGTACCACCAGAGAGGCTTAGTTGTATGGCACTGATGACAGAGTTGATTAACTCTGAACCTTCCAGCTTCGAGGAGGCTGCACAACATGATGTGTGGCAGGAAGCTATGGTTGAGGGGTATGACTCCATTATGAAAAACCAAGTATGGGAGGTTGTGCCGAGGCCACAAGGGAAAAAGGTGGTGGGATCCAGATGGATTTACAAGGTGAAGCATGCAGTAGACGGAAGCGTGGAGAAGTACAAGGTGCGCTTCGTGGCAAAGGGGTTTTCACAGAAGGAGGGTATTGATTATGAGGAGACCTTCGCCCCTGTTGCTAAGTATTTTTCTGTTCGGACCATTATCTCACTAGTAGTTGAGATGGGTTGGTGTGTCCATCAGATGGACGTCAAGACTGCCTTCCTCAACGGAGTTATAGAGGAGGAGGTGTATATTGAGCAGCCAGAGGGGTTTGACGTGGAGAACAGGGAGACGCATGTATGTAGGCTGCATCGATCTCTTTACGGGCTCAAGCAGGCAGCTCGAGCATGGTACTCGAGGATTGACAACTATCTATGGGGGGTGGGATTTCAGCGGAGTGAGGCTGACCACAACCTGTACTTCTTAACAGGTGAGGTGCCCCTCATACTGGTCTTATATGTGGATGATCTCTTTTTGACAGGAGATGAGAGGTTGATTGGAGACTGTAAGTCCAACCTTGCAGTAGAGTTTGAGATGAAAGACCTTGGGCCGATGCATTACTTTTTGGGCTTGGAGGTTTGGCAAAGAGATGGATGCTTCTTCATCGGACAGGGGAAATATGCAGTAGAGATCCTGAAGAGATTCAGGATGGAGGATTGCAACCCGATGGCCATACCTCTAGTTTCCAACTGGAGGAAGATTGATGCATCAGGATCAGGCGGATTTGATCCTGTCAGATCGCTTAAGTATCTGGTCTACACTCGACCAGACATTAGCTTTGTAGTCAACTCTTTGAGTTAGTTCATGGTGGACCCTCGAAGAGTGAATTGGACGGTTGCGAAGCACATACTTCGCTACAGTGGAGTATGGATTGGTTTATGAGCGTAGGGGGAGTGTACAGTTAGCAAGTTTCACAGATGCCGACTGGGCAAGATGTGTAGAGGATCGGAAGAGTACTTCAGCTTGTTGTTTCAACATTGGATCAGCGGTTGTCTCTTGGTTCAGCAGGAAGCAAAAGTCAATTGCATTGAGCTCGGCAAAGGCTGAGTACATGGCAGCCAGCATGGCTGCTTGTGAGGGTATGTGGCTGAGGAAGTTATTTGTAGGGTTGTTCAAGTGTGAGCTAGAGGCTACAATAGTTCAATGTGACAATCAAAGTGGCATCATTCTATCTGAGAATCCAGTGTTCCATGACCTGAGCAAACACATAGACATCAGATACCACTTCTTGAGAGATTGTGTTAAGAGGGGAACCATTCTGTTGGAGTACATACAGACAGATGAGTAGGTGGCGGACATTTCACCAAGGCACTTTGCAGACATAGTTTTGTGAAGTTCAGGGATAAGTTGGGGTTGCTACCGAATCTCTTCCTCGTTGAGAGGGAGTGTTAAACTAGTAGCAACAAGGAAGGTCTTCCTGCATGCATGTGTTCTTGCATGCAAAAGACTTAAAATAGGAAACCAGTTGTATTTAATTTACTTTTCCTAAGTTTTCTTTGGAAAATAAATTCAAGTGATCTAAATTAACTTTAGTGAACCACTAATTAAAGTGAAAGTGAAATTAGGGTTTTTGCTTTACCACTAGTTAAAGTGAAAGTGAAATTAGGGTTTTTGGTTTACCTAAAGTTATTAAAGAGAGATCAATTGGTGGAGAGAATACACACTTGTATTCCGACAGAGGCAGGATACAGACAAGGAGAGAGTCAGACAGACAATTTAGCCGAGAAGACGGAGGAGCGAGCAACAGGATCATTGAGCTTCATACAGCTAGGCCGTACACTCACACAGGAGGGTGTTGAGGTTTAGCTGGGATTTGCCTAGTGATTCTGCCGGGTACTGCATTCGCCAGGTTTGGGTGAATTTGCAGTGATTGTAAAAGTTCCATATTTTCTCATAATAAAATCTATATCTGATTGTTGCACTGGTTTTCCCATCTTGGGTTTTTCCGGGGGTTTCCATACCCAAAATAATAGTGTCAATATTGTGATGTGATGTTGTGATTTATTTCTCAGTTTTATATTCCGCTGCATACTGTAAAAGATATTCATGTGTGGTTATCAGTTGATATTTTGCATGCACTGTTTAGCCCTAGTTGAATATTAAAGGAAAATTTACAAATAAATCATCCACATACAACAATATTATGACAGGTTCATCATCTATAATCTTCATGTAAAGGTTAGGATCAACGTTACTTTTGGTAAAGCCCAAGCTTGTCATGAATCTATCTATTCTTCCATACCAAGGTCTGGGAGCTTGCTTCAGTCCATAAATAGCCTTTTTCAACTTACATACATGAGTCACTCTGTCTTCGACTTCAAATCCTTGTGTCTGTTCGATGTAAACCTCTTCCTCAATCATACCATTCAGGAAGGCTGTCTTTACATCCATCTGGTGTAGATCCCAGTTCATCATGGAAGCAAGTGCCATGATGGTTCTGATGGAAGTGCACCTTGCTACTGGAGCAAATGTTTCTTCATAATCAATTCCCTCTCTGAGAGAATCCTCTAGCCACAAATCTTTCCTTGTATTTTTCAATACTTCCATCAGTTGCATGTTTTATCTTGTAGATCCATTTCAAAGATACCACACTCTTGTTTTCTGGTTTGGGTACTATGTCCCAAACATCATTCATCATTATTGATTGGTATTCTTCCATCATTGCATCCACCCACTCTTTCTTCTGTGTGACTTCCTCATAGCTGGTGGGTTCTTGATCTACAAGGCCACACATCAATGCTACATAACTTGAGAATGGATTTGATCTCTGGCTTGTTCTTGCGGAGCCTTCTGGAGCTCCATGCTTTTCTGCTTCTTCTATGATTTCTCTTACCCAAGCAGATTTTCTCTTTCGATATATATCCATAGTAGGGGGTTCCTGATGTTCTAGCATGTCATGATCTTTAGATGCTACTATTTCAGGAGAGGGTTTAACTTTTTCTTTTCTGGGAGGTACATCCTCTTCATGTACTTCTTCAAGCTGACACCTTCTAGATTTCTTAAGAGCTGTCTCTTCATCAAATGTTACATCCCTACTAATATCTATATGATGGAATCCTGAAATGTATATCCTGAAGGCTTTGGAGACTTCACAATATCCAACAAATATTCTCTTCTTTCCAGAAGGATCCAACTTGGTTCTCTTCTCTTTCGGAATATGTACATATATTGGACAACCAAATATCTTGAGATGGCTCACTTCATGTTTCTTTCGTGTACACATTTCTTCAGGAGTCTTGAATTCAAGAGCATTGTGAGATAATCTATTCTGCACATACATAGTTGTTCTTGCTGTTTCAGCCCACAGGTGCTTGGGAAGGTCTTGGTAATGAATCATTGTTTTCACTGCTTCCATTATGGTTCTATTCTTTCTTTCCACAACACCATTTTGGTGAGGATTGCAGGGAGTAGTTAGTTCCCTCTTGATTCCTGCTTCCCTGCAGAATGCTTCAAATTCTTTTGAAGTATATTCTCCACCATTATCTGATCTCAATGTCTTGATTCTTCTTTATGAATGATTCTTTATCACTTATTTGAATTTCTTGTATTTCCCGAACGCTTCACTCTTGGTCTTCAAGAAGTATATCCATGTCTTTCTTGAATAGTCATGAATAAATGTGACATAATATTCATATCCACTTAAAGATGTGGAGGGCATAGGACCACATACATCAGAATGAATTAATTCCAACATACCTTTAGTCTTTGTTTCACTTTTTGGAAAGGGAGTCTTGATGTTCTTTCCTCTTGCACATCCTTTGCAAGTTCCTTCATGATCAATCTTTAGATCTGGTAACCCTATTACCACCTTGCTCACATAGGGTAGTGCTTTGTAGTTGATGTGAGCAAGCCTCCTATGCCATAGTTCACTTGAGCTAATAGTCTCATGGACAAGGGTTGTCTCTGGATGTCCTTTGAGTTTGTACAACCCTCCTTCACCATTGACCACATTATCTTCAAGTGTCTTTCCTTTGGTCCACATGACTACTTGTCCATCTATAAAAACAACTCTATATCCTTTCTGTTGCAGCTGCAACTTTTTTCCCAAATTTTTTAAAATTTTGGACCCTCCTTTTGATTTTATCTTGCCTGTGATTGTTTGGATTCCTGAACTCTGTTTTTCCTCTGCTACAAATTTGGATTTTTTGAGGTTGAATTGAGGTCAACTGTTTTCCTTCATTTCGGAGGTTGAATGATCTAAAACTGCCTTTTGTCTAGCTAATGCTTTTGACTGTGGAACTTAAAGTTTTGATTTGTAGATGATTTCCTCTATCGCTGTCGAAAATCGGTTGAACAATGAATCGGGGCATTAGTTTTCTATGCAGCCGCCGTTTCAAAAGGTAAACAATGAACGTCCCGATGGACAGTCTTGTTTTTCGTTGATGCGCTTTTATCTCCTTTGTTTTATTTTTCAAATTTTTATTTTTTGACTGTCGACGTTTTTGTTTTATCACGGTCGGAGCATTAGTCTTTTGTGTTGCCGCTTTTTTAGATGGCAGATAGCAAACACCTCGACGGAAAGTTCTTATCCTTGCTGATTCCGTGGTTTTATTGCCTAAACCTTTTGCTTTTCAATATTTTTGTTTTCTTTTCGCTATCGGAACAGTGTTTGGCAATTGATCAAAGGGCTATTCCTTTGCGTTGCCGATACGACGGTAGCGTTTAGCTTTGAGTCGTCGATACATAGTCATTAAAGCTCCCGATCGCTGACGGTTTTGTGAACCACGGGGTCTGCAGTCAGTTTGTTATCCGTTGTTGCGGCGATTGATCACACTATCTCTCCGACGTTTAGTTTGTTCATCTGCCAACGCATTATTGGTTAGTGGCTCTGATATTCGATACGTGACTACGGCGGCGTTTAGTGCTTTATATTGCCGACACTACGGAGATGCTTAGTTTTAAAGTCGCCGATCCGTAGTCCTTAGAGCCTCTGATCGCCGAATATTTCAGTTGGTCGCGGAACCCATAGTCTATTTGCTACTCGTCATTGCGGCTTTCTAGTGAACTATCCTGCTGATGCATTAGTGGTTCCGCCCGTCGATAGGGTTTTTCTCGCCGATTCTTTTACCAAGGTTTATATATTGGGATGGGGTCTTATTTTATTGTTTTTATCCTTGTGAAAATTCGCATTTGCTCTGTCCTTGTCGAGTCGAGCTGTACCAACGTGCTCAGCTGTCAGGATTTCGTTTGTTTGAAGTGCTGCCGTGGAAGTTTCAGATCATCCCGTCTAATGTGCAACGTTTTGCCAGGTAGGCCAATCACATTTTCTGCTGTTTGGTTTTATTGGTCATTTTGAGACTTTAGGTTTTCCCCAGGTCAGGTTTTCCTGCCTAGATTTTGCGTGGGTTTGCCCACTTAAGGCTGATTGTTTTCGCCGTAATGCTTGCATAACATTTAAAGGTCTAGGATTCAACTGTTATAGCTAACTATCGGCATTCGTTTCTCTGAGCTTGTGTTTTAAGCCGTTATGGTTGCGTTATCCCAGTTTGAAAGTTTAGGTAGTTGGTGCAGACAAGCGTTACGCTGTCTGCACCAACTTTTTTGGGGTTGTTTATGGCCGTCCGGGGGGAGTTTTTAGTTTTCATAGGCGCTTAACCTAGTTTCGTGGAAGGCCGGGGGTTTTTTCATTATTTTGGTCGAGCTGGGATTTCCGCATTTTCAATTACAGTATAGGGTCTCACAATTTGAGGATTAACCCCATTGATAGTGTGGTTCTTGTTATTGAAGAGTTAGAGTATTTCGATTGCAGTCTGAATTTAATGATGAGTTTTCTATCGGGGTTATGTTTTAGTTGCAGATGGACTTAGAGGATTTTTTAGACCCAGCTTGCAGAAGTTCCTTTTTGCCTTGTCATTTTCTTTTATGCTTTAATATTCTGTATAGATTATCTGTGAGAATGCATATGGAAGAGGTAAATAGTTTGTACATTTTTTCTTATTCATTATTGAAACAATAACTAAAAGCTCAAATGGTCTAAGAACATGTGGTGTTTATGACAGGGTAATTATTTCAAAGGAGATATGTCTAAAAGACAAAAGAAGAAGGCCCCTATTGCCGTGGCAGAACCAGAGGTAGAAATTATCACCAAGGTGGAATACATATATGAAGATACCAAAGCCAATACCGGAGTCGGATCGGACTATAAATGTGGTGAGATATACAGGATGATTGCAAATCAAAATGTGCCTGATGCAGGATTCGAAGAGCTGACTATATATGCAAACATTGAGAAATCAGCTCTTATGAAGGTAGCCACAAGACCTGAGTTGTTCCCATGCTCAAAAGTGATCAGATGGATTCTGCCTAGGGCAGATGTAACTACGATGATCCTGGAAAATACTTCCAAACAGGGCTATGCTGCATACAGTCCTGCTTATGTCTCAATGGCATATCACCTGCCTCTTGCTCAAATCTACTTAACCGAAAGTTGGTTGAAAGAGACAAATTTGGACTTGGTTGAAACAGTTAAGAGAATGATGATACCAGGGAAGAACTTTCGAACCAGGCCATCAGGAGAATATGATATAGCCACTGTTCGGACCCCTTACAGATTTATAGCACTGATGCTGAATAGGATTTTTGGGAGAGCTCACGGGAAGAGCTTCAAATTGGGATGGATGCCAATTATTTTCTATGTGGCCACTCAGGGAACCATATTCAATTGGGCAAACATAGTGTCTAATAGCCTCTCAGCATGCATCTCTTCAGCTGTGGGAGGGGTATCACAAAAGAAGTCAGAGTTCTACGTGAGCTCTATCTTAGTTGATTGTATAATATGTACCCAGTCCTTTCTACCATGAGGTGTAATTGGGATAGGGACAGTGTTGATGAAATTGTCATTGATGCCAACATGGTCTTGCATTGAGAATAGAGAAGAGAAAGTAGAGGAGGATATGTGAGACTACATACTACAACTAGCGAGCAACCATGATAACTTTTATTAAAGATTGATTCAGTATCAAAATGGGTTAGCTGCACTATTTGATTTTGGTATAATAAGTTTTTCTGTGGTTTCAAGGAGTTGTGCATTCATGTGTTAGTCAGGGATATACCAAACAGGGTAAATCTTTTTTAAGGTTAGATACCCTTCTAGTTATGATCTGTATTGTATGCCTGAACATGTTTGTGGCAACTACACAATATTCATTGTGGTCAAAGATAGCCTTCTAAAAATATATAGATATCAAGCAAGTCGAGGCTGTGTATTTTGCACATGCAGCAGGACTCTTTGAAAACTTCCCTCCTGTGCCTTTACTGAAGGAATATCTGAAGAATTCAAAGAAAGCTACATTGACAACATTGAAAAGTGGAAATAATTCTGCTGCTGTGAATGAAAGCACAAAAGAACTGACTACCCTGAGAACTGTTATTAAGTGCATCGAAGAACACACTCTGGAAATATAAAGTGCCCGCAAACAGTCTTAGAAAGAAGATGTTGGCCCAAGAGAAATTTTGGAAGTCGGCTCCTAAAATAAAAAGGAAAATTATAAATTCAAAAATCTCAGTTCGGCTCCATAATATATCTTATGTCGGCTCAATAAAAATTTTAGAAGTCGGCCCAGCAAAAATAATGGAAGGTCGGCACAAAATTTATGTGGAGTTTTAGCATAAATACTATCTCACGAATTCATTTTTGGGGTGTGTATTTTTCGAAGGAGCTCTGAGATTTTCGGGTCTAGAGTCCGAGGCAGTCGCAGTCGCAGTGGAAATTTTTTGGGAGCAGCTCGTTTTGTGTTGAAAATTCGAATTTGCTCTGAGGTTTTTCAGATCTGTTTAAGGACATTTTTTGGACAACAATGGATAAGTGGAGAAGGCGTTTTGAACTTTTAAGATTTTTGTATTGTCCACATTACTGAGGTAAAGAGACTGGAATTTTGCAGCAGAGAAGAGGGAGCAGACCACATTATTTTTTTTTTGCAGCAATGTGCCCTAACCATTAGACTGTGGTTTCTCGGGTAGCAGCAGAGGAATAGTCTGAAATTTGCAGTAGCGTTGCACACAGTCCTGACATGTTGATCTCTCACACAGTCCCGAGTGTTGGCTTAAGGTCATCCTCAACAATTTTTGCACAGTCCGGATGCATGAAGGCATCGAAGGAGCAACAGTAGGGCAATACACCAGCCAGTTTAAGTTTGCAAAGGGAGACACAATCTCGAGTTTATTTGGTGAAGGAGAGACACAGTCCTAGTTTCGGGGTTCCTTTTCAACATACATAGTCCAAGTTTTAAACACTGAGATTGATAATGTTATACATAGTCATGGTGGTGAGCTAGGGTATAACAGACAAATTGAGGCAGCAATAACAAGAGTATCTCTTTTGGAAAGCAGTCTGAACACACAGTCCTAAATGTGAGATGATCTGTAGATATATGTAGTCTTGAATTGTTTGAAGTTTTTCTACAGTAGACTAACACAATCTAAGTGTTGAGTCTAATAGCCTTGAAATACACAGCTTGAAGAATGACATACACAGAGGCTCGTCATGCATTGACTAAGGTATGTTGATACCTTCATATTGAAAAGAGTATTGTAGATACCTTATTATAGAGTGATCTGCATGTACGTTAAGGTATATAGTGATAGCACCATGAAGGACACAGTGCAATACAATGTTGTGACTTAAATCCTATTGTAATGGTTAAATGATGCCTTGTATATTAGGATGAGCTGAGTTATGATGAGCAAATGGACAAGAATATTTTGTTGACAAGATTTGGAATAAGCATACTTTGAAGATCATAATGCAAAGATGACAATGTTGCATATCGTGATGATAATGATGCTATGATGAACTACATGATGATGATGACAGTATTGACACATCTGATTTTCCTGTGGTGCATAAACAATACACCTACAGCAGACTGACAGATGGCAGTTTGTGGATGAAGATGAAGTGCTATAATATAATTTACAGACTGATAATTTGTGTAAAACAGAATTGGCAGCAAATTGAAGAAA
>LPNX010990697.1:164086-188902 GCA_001517045.1 Pseudotsuga menziesii | reverse complement strand
AAAAAATTAAATGCTAGGGCATTTTTTACAATTTCCCCAAGGGGGTATGAACATGTGTTACAAAAAATAAAACGACCCTGGAGGCCTGAAAGGACTTCTGGACTCTAAATATGAACAAGTATCTTGTTCATCACTGGCGGCTCACTGAAAGTCCAACTAGGTGTAGCCTAGTCGGTAACACCTAGGAACCTGCTGCATCTTCTGGCAGCACTCAAGAGCAAACTGTGTTTTCTGGAATGAATTTGATACCTTTCATGCAGAGAGAAGGAGAAGAGGTCCTCGATCTCAGCACCATTGTTTATGACAAGAAGAAGAAAATGATTGTCAAAAGAACCGAAAAGAAGGTTGAAACAGGAGGACAATCAGGAAAGATGATAACTGAGAAAACCGTGGTGTATGGAACAGATGCAGATCCACCACTGACAGCCAGAGCTGGGGTGGCATTAACCTAGGCCACTGAAGACAATGTAGATAGGCTTATGACAGACCTTGAGCAATCGAAAAAGAATGCAACACAATTAAAGGAAACTTTGAGGAAAGAAAGGGATGAAGATCATAAGTTAAAGAGGAAATTTGAGGATACGCAGAATGAAGTGAAGACTTCAAAGATAGAACTCCAGACTCTGCAGGCAAACAAGATGGCCTTAGAAGTCTCAGTAGAGAAAACAGAAAAGGATGCTCAGAACAGCTTAGCAGAACTACAGAGGCTACAGCTAGAGCATCAAATGCTGAAAACTGAGAAAAATAACCTTCAGGTGTCTTACGAGACTCTAGGTGCATAGAAGGTCTAGTTGCAAAACAGGGTCATTGAGTTAGAATCAGAGAAGGCTGCCACGGAAGAAAAGGAAAAACAATATCAAATGCAGGTAGCAGTTTTGGAGGGACAGAACGCTTCATTGACAACATCACTGAAAGATGCTATGGAATAGAAGATGGATGTTCAGCCTTTGAAGGAGCATGTTCTAACTCAGAGAAGAAAGATCCACCATCTGCAAATGCACATTGAGGAAGAAAAGTGTAAGATTGTACAAATAGATAGTAGATTAGAAGAAATCTTGGACACCACTTCATATTTTGTAGACAGATCTCAAGATATTTTGGAGGTCCTGACAGGAAGGATAGCGTGGATAGAAACAAATGAGGAAACCCCTGTGGAGCTACTAGCTAAAGATCGACACAGTTTAAAGCAGGATTATGACCTATTGGAGTTTGCAATAAATATTGCGAAAGAATTCAAGAAGACAGTAAAGAAAACGAAAGGGTTATGTGTTGAATACTACAGAAGAATGCTGGTCACATACAATAGATGCCAGGTTCCTGTAGATAAAAGACTGGATGTGATACCAGAACATGAGCTGTTCATAGAACATCTACAGAATAGGTATCAGGAAGATGAGCAAGAGATCCAACAAGTCAAGGATCTAGATGAACAGATTCTGAAGAATGCAGTGGTTCATGCAGTAGTAAGTATCCACTTACTAGAAGACCAGTTGTGCCTGAGTCCGGCGAGAATAGAAGTGGTTAAAAATCAGGCTACTAAGTATGAGATAAACATCCCGCTTCCTTGAACCCTCTGATTTTGAAAGCATAGTAGCAAAGGCCCAGGCGTGGAAAAAGTTCATTAATGACCAAGCGGGGTCCTCTTCATAAGAGTGTTCTTTGTTTTAAAATGTAATATATTGTATAAATCATGAGCATTCACTACAAGACAAAATTTGGGTTTGAAACGTTGGGGAAGCCCAAAAGTCATTTGGGGGCAGGCAAAGGTTTTTCTTTTTTGTATAAGTATAGGAGAGTTAGATGTAGAAAAAGACTTTTTTCCATACAGATTTGTGAGAAGTATGTTGTAAGAAGAACTATTTCCTTTTGCAATAAAGAATTACAAGTTTCTTGCTGGAGAAAGCTTGGTGGAATGTTTCAAATGCTGTGCTATGGATTAGTTGAATGTGAAATATTTCGTTTTCAGCTTATGTCCATTAACTGTGAGATCGTTCTAACTCATTGAATCTATGTTCATGTTATGAATGCACTCTAGTTTATTCTGTGAAATTTCCACTGTGAGTAATGAAGGTTTTCATAAACAATAAGCTATCTTGTTGTTCATATATCTATTAATGTTCATGTGTTCTGAAATAAGTAACAACCATTTGTAATTTTTCTTAAGGCATGCGCAGAAACACATTACTCATTGATAACTGATACTTTTGCTCCCTAGGGATAGGTTAATTAGTTAGTTTTAGTTTCTTGCTGTGTGTGATTTAGATGCGAGAGAGTTAAGACGAGAGGTAAGAACCTACGCATCACATTGTGACACTCCTCGTTATCTTTATCAATCTGCATTTTTAGATAGGCACTTGCACATCATACTTAAATTCAAAAAACTAAAAATATACACGGTGGACCGGGCCGTGATTGGTAAAACCTTTTATTTTGTTACTTGACCTATGGTAGCTGGACCGTAAACCGGATTCCTCATACCAAACAATAGCAGGCTAGTTGGGAACGTTTACTGGGGAGAATCCCTAACTGTTGTTACCTGCGATTTTCCAGGCCTCAACACTTTCTTATCTAGTGTTGAGATGGAAAGTAAGTTCCTTTTCAAACGTGGTACATATAGTACTTCCTTCATCTTCATGGAAGTTCCAGAGTCAAGCTTGTAGCTTGATTCACCAATACCTTTGATGGGATATTGATAGTCATCTCCTAATGATACTTTCTGAGGAGAGCTCTTTTCTTCAAGTCTTGGCAGATTTTGCTCCTTCCCTGTCATGTGTTTTGAAGCACCACTATCAATAAGCCATGTATCTTCTCTAGGTGTTACAGACCCAGAGAGTGCAGAGAATAGCGCATATTCTTCTATATCTTCTTCTTTGTTAGTCTCTTTCGAGTTCTTTCTTCTTCTTCCTCATCCTCATCTTCAACTAGATGAGCATGATGTCTTTTGTTGTTGTTATTCTTTGTTGGACACTCTCTGGCAAGGTGTCCTATCTTATGACAGTTATAGCATTGATACTTTGAGTACTCTTTCTTCTGATTGTTTTCTCTTTTCTTTTGAAACTTCTTTGGAGGTTTATGACTACCCTTCTTGAAGTTTGATTGTTTTCTTCTTTTAGCATGAATAGCTAGAGCTTGATCATCTTCTCTAAGTAGAGCTTCTCTGTTAGCTACTTGAGCTTCTTCTTGGATGCAATCTTCTCATACAATGTCAAACTTCATACTTTCTTTTTTGGCACACAGAGTCTGTATGAATGAATCCCAAGGTCTAGTGAGACCATTGAGAGCAGTTATAACTAGTTCATCTTCATCAAGGGTGTCTCCAATGGCACTTAGTTGTTCCTTGAACTGGGATACCCTTGTGAAGTAATCTTGAATTGCTTCTCCTTTGCTCATCTTGGTGCCCTTCAGTTGAGCTCTCAAATTCATCTTCCTGTTGATGTCCTTTCCCTCATACATTCTGGAAAGTGCATCATATATTTGCTTTGGTGTCTTCTTGGATGACACTTGAGGGATCAAGTGATCTTTGATAGAATCAACAATGATCCTCATTGCCTTGATTAGGTCTTTCTCATGCTTCTCCTTAGCTTCATCTTCTTTCGGTTCTGCAACTTCATCCTTGATGTACTTCTCAAGACCATTCTCTCTAAGAATGAGACCAATCCTATGCTTTCATGCTAGGAAGTTTTCTACGCCTTCCAGTTTGTCCTCAAGCTTTGTGTTTGGGGCCATCCTATCCAGGAGGTCACTAAAAATTGAAATTTCTCAAAAAGAAAAGCTGACCTTACTGTTATCACATATATAGTAGCCAGGCTACCATTTTCTATTTTTCAGACACAGTACATTTTTCAGCTAGATCTCTTAGATATGAGATGCTGAGATGAGCAGTTTTGTCGGATCATCATTGTATTAGTGGACTATTGTACTCTCCGATGTTAGGACTGAGTCTTAGGACACTCAGATTTGAGGACCGATGTAGCCATTTAGTCATTACAGAGTAGTTATTGATGCCCAGTTTTATATCAGTGCTTTCTCATTGGACAAATGATGTTTCAGATGGATTATATGCATGATTATAACTCAGCTTCTTATATTGTGCTATGGTTATCATTGCTCTTATACTCATTTTGGTGACATGTATTAACATGTGGTGTCATGATCTGGCAGTCATAATTATATGGACTTGGATGTATTTGTATTTATGTATTGATGTCCTTACATTGACTTTGAAGTTCTTGATCTATACTCATTGGTTTTATCCTCCCTAGGGAGAATAAAGGTAGTAATTCCCACCATTGTTTTGGCTTGCTAGTGTTGTCTCCATCATTCACTATCTCCACCCATCCATTACCTTCCAGTTTAGTTTTCAACCCGACTGACTTCTTGACTTATGGCATGGATGACCTTTTTCCCGCTCGCTAGAACTTTTGTTGGATAAACCTCCTTGTTTATATTGTGTCTCGGCTCTGAGTTGGTGACAAAACTTTCCTTTGGTGAGTTGGATTGTATGCCTAAATCATTCTGGTCGGTTGTCCCGATGTTTGGCACTGTGCAGAACCCCCCCTGGTCACTTGAGATGTTGTTGGCTAAAACTGAAAGCTCATGTACTACTTATTGGAAAGTGTTATGTATGCGCCCATAGAAAATGAAAATGCTAAACTGTGTTTCTTAACATATGTGAAAAAGGGCAAGAGCAATGAAATGCTAAAATACCCCTTGAAGGGTATAAGAAAAGGTCCAAAAAAGCAATGGTTAAAAATATGTTATATCCAAATATTGCTGACCTTATAAAATAAATATGTCCCGAATGAAAGTTGCGATTAGCTGTGCTTTTAAGCATTGGTGAAGTTCTAAAGGGTCATATAGGCCAAAAAGGCAATGGAAATAAAATTGATGATCCTAATGAAGCTGGATCAAGCTTGATGTAGTCATGATGCCTAAAGTTGAATAAACACTCTCTAAACAACTCAACCACTTGTGAGGCACTGCCATTCCCTGTGTTGTTGTTTGTCCGGCATTGGTTATAGTGAGTATTCTCTTTCCATATCCAAAGTGTCATGATGTTAAGTAGGAAGTCATCCTTTGCCTTAGCCTTGTCAATTTCATCCTTCACCCTTCACTAGCAAATTGACTACAACTATGAAGTGAGTATAGTCCTGAAAGTCCAAGTCTGAGTAATAATAAATAAAGCCTTATATATGTATTGGTTGATGTACCGCCAGTGAAATGACCGCTACTTGTTGTGATTGTTGGTTGAATGAGTTGTACAGCATGTCTTAGCCTTATAACACTTGCAACAGATGGATGATAGTCTGAGTTATTATTGGTGTCTGATCATTTACAGATGGTTATATTGTTTATTGGATATGGTTGATGATTAGGTAGAGACCTGTGTGGGGTATGAGTATATACCCTTGGTGGATTTGGACTCTCTACGTCTAATGAGACAATTTATTTTCAGTTCCAGGCACTTGCAGAAATGATCAGGCTCATTTTACCTTTCTGATGCAGTTTTGCTTCACAGGTTGATATGTCTGAGCAGGGAGATGTTTCAATTGGATCTCCTAAGGCGTTGTATGGGCATAGGGGGTGCAACCACTTGTTTGTACTATAGTACCCCCATCCTAGAGAGCCTTGTGGGCTCAGTTTGACAACGCAGGCACCCTAGGAGGTTGTTTTGGCAAGTTCACATTTCTTGAGGCAGATTAAAAAATGATTAAATGGCTATTGAAGAAATCGATTTGGGCTACTGAGGCAAGGAAATGACATGGGATGAGTCATAATGATGAGAGTGATGTCCTCCACACCTTTTCCAGCAGTTGCAGCACCTGATTGGGCCCACACCTATTTTTGGGGCATTTTTATATTATTTTCTTGAGCTTTTGGGAGGCTCACGATTTCCTCAAGGAGGCACAAAGTCAAAGAATTAAAATATTATATTATTTTATTGTGCCATGGGGACACCCAGAGTGAGTTAGTCAACACTCCATGCACCCACCATGTGCTTCATATATTTCTTGTTGAGTGGGGTACCCTCTTGATGGGTGATTTAGTCCACTTTGGTACTTTATGATTATATTGATCCATGTATTGTATGTTGAGCTCATCTCAACCATTGATTAGAATATTTTATCTTTTAATCTTAGCCACTCGTTTTGAAAGTGGTTAGGATTCAATTATGATTGTGGTTCTCTCATTTCTATTTAAAGGAGAGAGCTTCTCATTTGTAAGGGGTCTTTGGCTCTTGGATCTGAATAAGAGAAAGATTTTTCCGTGGATATTTTCTGGATCTGCTTTGCATCTGATGTTCTCAAATGGTGACTGGATAGTCTTCTGCTTCCTAGAATTGTGGAAATTCATTTGAGATCTATATTTTTTTCCGCTATCTTTGTCTTGTCTACAGGAGGGCGTTTTGGCTGGAGCGTTTTTGTAGGAGGACCTCAACTCGTTCGGTTATCTTCGTCTTGGATCAAGGGGTTTTCATTAGTTTCATTGTGATCTATGATTACTTCGTTTTACTTTCCTGTGGCATTTAGTTTCTTTATCTTGTCTTAGCAAATCTAATATTGTTGACGTTTGCTCATGCAGGGTAGGGGGCGCATTGGTGGCTTGGGGCTTACACCTGTCATAGAAATCACGTGGATCTTCCAGAATTGATCGAGATAACAAGGATCATCACTGTTAAGACTTCTACAAGCATTTCTAGGTACGATCCAACAGGTAATTCTCTGCTCTTTTACAGATCTGAATCCATTGTACCTGTTTTCCTTCCATTTTTCTGAAAACCCTTAAAATAATAAAAAACCCTTAAAAAATACTGAATTCGGGAACCATCCGATCTTTGACCAAACGACTGCTGGGTTTCATAGATCGGGCCTCCCCTTCACTGAATCTACTGCAACGCTGGTCAAATTCCTGCTAGTTTGACCTAGATTTGATTTTTAGCTTGAAAACTGCATAGCGCCCCCATTGAAAATTTGACCTGCTAGGGTTTTGATTTTTTCTAATTTTTGACTTCATTGACTGATAGATCGGGTCTCACAAAGTCCAAATCACCCCCAATGCTGAGCTAGTTCATGCCAGGTTGCCCTAGATCTGAAAATCTGACTTTCAGCCTCCTAGCCCCCCTCATCAGATTTTGACTTTTCCAGATCTGATTTTTCCTGAAATTTTCTGATTTGGGTTTGTAGATTGGGTCTTCCTGATCTCATTTCCACTCCAATGCTGAGCTGAAGTATCCTGGTGCCTCTGGATTTGCAGATCTGTCTCTCCAAACCCTAGCGCTAGCCCTCCTTCTGCTGATTTTCCTGTAACCTGAATCTTCTGGGCCAAATCCTTTTTTGGGTCCATAGATCAAGACATATCCCAGGTGGGTTCACTGAAACGCTGTGTTGATACTGACTCCATTACCCAAGGCTGAACAGGCATTGATCTCCAAGCATAGCGCTAGCACTTCCTGATCTCTTTCCCCGAAAGTTGACCATTCCTTGATAACTCAGGTTACATGATACTTTCATATCCTTCACTGAGTCTATCTCCTTGGTACTAGATAGTCCCAACTCTGTCTTCGCTCACCCTGTCACAATAATGTTTCCCAAGACAGTGGTCATCTTCATCACTTGCTAGTACCTAAACCCTAGAGCTAGGGTTTCCATTTACCTTACACCTTACGTACCTTAAAGCCACATTTGATCTGTTCTAGTGTCTAGGCCTGATCTCTTTCGTCGGGAGTAGATCCGGGTCTCCCCCGTTGTTGTCTTGGACTTAGATAACATAAAGTAAAGACTGCCTTGATTGGTGTGACAACCATCCATTTGGGAGTCTAGGCAGTCTTGGTTCCACTTCCTTAGTTGCTTGCCCCTCTACCATCCATCCTGGATCTACCTCACATAGGCAACTACAAGGTTGGTGATAACACTTACCAGGAGATGCCTTGACTGAGGGAAGTTGGTTGGTCCAGTTGGTTTCTGGAGATCCCAAATCTTCACTCTTCAAAACTTGCTTGCGAGGTTGCAGTTTTTGCAGAATCTCTAGTTTTGGTTTTCTGTTGTTTTCTAATTCAGGGCCAAACTAGGGTTTTCCTTTCCCAGAGATTCAACCACCCAAAAACTTTGATCCCAGGCTCATTAGATGCGCTCTAGGGAGGCACAACTTTCTATGCAAGCAGATCTACAAAATTCCAAATTTTGTAGAAACCCTAATTTCTTCCAGAGGGAGAGGAGAGAGAGTTCCACCTTGTGAAAGTTGTTCTTTTCAGGCTAGCTCTCACACCATGTTAAGATTTCATATGCTTAGCTAGATACCATTAGTGTTTAATCCAAATTCACAACAGTAGCATATGCAGAATCATTGAAAGAAACACAATCACAAGATAGACACATTATTTATCTTGGGAAATCCTCAAGGGGAAGAAAACCCAACAAAAGTTCCTATGTATAAGATGTATAAAATAAAACCCCCCCAAAAGGTATTCTCCTCCTTGTTGCTATGTCTCTCTCTCTCTCCTATGCGCTACATAAGTGAGTGAGTCTGTGTTCAAATGAGAAGCACAACACCTCTACTTATACTCTTTTTGTCAATTGACTTTTACCTTATTCAAGTCGGCCCCACTAAACGGTCTGGGCTGACTTCACCTAGGAAATCATAAATCAGTATTTTATTATATTCATTAGGGTACTATTGACCCGACTTATAATGGAGGCTTTCCCTCATGACTCTATGATGACTAATTACAATAATAACATCCCAACGGAGGAATAGAACATCTCGCTTGGGGTACATCAGTAAAATACATTTAGAATATCCTTTGAAGTCACAATATTCCAATAGTCTGGCTATCTATCGGAATATATTGTAGCTTGACTGCACCTTTTAGCGCCATATCATGTATGAAGTGATACCGAATGTCTGTGCTTTGAACTGTCGTGAAATACAAGATTCACTAACATCTGCACACAACTCTAGTTATCATAGTGAATCACTGTTGACTATGGAATCTGGCCAAACAATCCTGCAAGAAGTTTACGAAGCCAAACTGCTTCTCTGGCTGCTGTGCTAGCAACCATATGCTCGGGATCTGCAGTACTGAGAGCTACTGAGTTCTGCTTCCTACTACACTAGGATATTACTGCAGAACCCAGACTGAAACACCATCTTGAAGTACTCTTCCTATTTGTAGTGCATCCGACCCAATCTGAGTCTGTAATTTTGATTTTTCTGAGCAACATCGAGAGTCTTGCTCTCAGGAGAATGAAGACATCTAGTCCGGGAACAGGATGTGGACCCAGTCCAGCACTAGGTAGACTCAACTCAGTGTTGAGTGACCATTCTGTTGAATGGTAGATATCTGGTCCTTGACCATGATACGAACCCAGCTCTGTCTTGGGTAGACTCAACTTAGTGTTGAGTGACCATTCTGTTGAATGGTAGATATCTGGTCCTTGACAATGATATGGACCCAGCTCTGTCCTGGGTAGACTCAACTCAGTGTTGAGTGACCATTCTGTTGACTAGTAGATATCTGGTCCAGAACCACGATGTGGACCAGTCTAGTACTGGTAGACTCAACTTAGTTTTGAGTAGCCATTCTCTTGGAGAATGGAGGCACTTGGTCTGTTACCAGGAAGGCACTATAAGCCCTAGACTTGGTCTAGGCACGTGTGACACTCTGACCCTTGATCTATGGGCTTTGTGTACTTCTCCAAGGCTTAGATACCCTTGGTTAAGTTACCCTAGTACCTGATCTTGGTGTCACAGAGTGTGAGATAAAAGCATTAGTAACTCTCTTGGTTTATGATGATGTACTTTGAATGGAATCAAAAGACCACAGGGGCACTTTGAAAAAGGCTAAAGTCAAAAGTCAAAAATACATAAGGACTTTTGGATCATAGGTGAAAGTCAAAATTACTTAAGGACTTTTGATAAAAGTAAAAAATACATAGAGGACCTTTTAGACCACTGAAAAGTAAAAAGGTAAAAGCGAAATTAGAAAAGAATAAAATAATATTATTTTGTTCTTCCTAATTTTGGTCCACTTACAGGTGACTGAAGGATATAAAAGAAGATCAAGTCATTTCATTATGACACACACACTTGCTCTCATAGGTACAACTGCTCCATAAGAAGATCTTACAGGTTTGAAGAAGAAGTCAATGATTGTGCCCTAGCATGGATGAGTCTAGGCAGGGCATCATCATTCTTGTGAAGTTAAACCCTTAGCTAGGGTTTCATCTGCAATTCATCTTTAGTAGTCATCTTCAGATCTAGGGCATACATTTTTCAGATCCAGGGCAACCACCAACAGATCCGTGCAACCACCAACAGATCCGGGCAGCCACCAACAGATCCGGGAAGCCACCATCAAATCTGGGAAACCACCAATTGATTCGGGTAGATCTACATTGGGTAACCCTTCTTCTATATTTCGGGCAGGCCACTTTTGTTGACACTGAGAGGGGGGGTGAATCAGTGTAAAGCAATTTATACCTTCTCTTAGCTTATCATAGTTAGCTATCAATTCATCAATCCATTACTCTACCATAGTCATTTCACAATCATTATTCACTTCATCATTCACATAGCATAAGCATTTCATTCATAAAGAACCATGACACAAAAGATCACAACACTATATAAATTTGTAATCTTTTTATATTAATTGTGGTTCGGCTACAACCATTAGGCAAAATCAGCACCTACTGACAAATAGAGCACCTACTCTGTATCCAGGACCCTGCCTGGTTTTCTTAGACCCTTCTAAGAAGGGTTTGAGGTATCCTAACCTCAAAAAGCAAGTCAAGCTTGCGTTTACATTAAAGCTCGCTGTTACATTACTTCATTACTTGTCTCTTCAATCTGCTGCTAGTCAATACTGCTGATTAACACTGCTGCAACACACCTGCTCTTCAATACTGCCAAGTTATCAAGGACTGCTCATCTCTGCTGTTGCTGGAACACTGCTTATTACCACTGCTCATAAATCATATCAGGAATCTTGCTAGTCACTGTCAACTGCTACAAGGATTTGCTCTCATGCATTATTCTGTCAGGCACATCATTCTGATCATAAGCATGAATACATCATGCTGCTGTTAGCATCATTCCATAATCTGCTCTTACTCATTCTGTCAGGCACATCATTCTGATCATATCATCCAACAATCTGCTCTTATTATGACTTAGCTTGTCATTAGAATAGCTCAGTCTCACACTATGTTTCATAAGCTAGGGTTGTCATCTTTGTCATCAATCAAATGTTCAAGCGCTGCTGCTATTGATCTGTTGCTTATCTCAAAAGATCTGTTCCTTTTACTTCTGCTCATATATTCCTGCTCTCTTATCAGTCAACCATGTCACTGCTTTCCTATATCACTGTCAAGTTAATCTTTAATTTGATTATCTTCAAATTCAGTCAACCTTGTATTGCTGTAGCTTCTCTTGCAAAGACTGACTTGTAACTAAATTCTCTTCTGCTGGTCAATTTCTGAGCTAAAAACCTTCACTGTACATACCTGTCACTCAGCTCATCCATGTATACTTCTTATGTCAATTCTGTTGCTGTTGAGTAGTATTTTTACCACACAATGTATAATCCTTTATTGGTGAAACATCAAGCCTCTTCAATGTTCAACATGACTGATATAAATTACAATGTTCTTTTCTCTCCAGCTTCTCACATTCCAACATATAATGCATGTACTGTTATATGTCATAGACTACAGCGAGCAAAAAAAAGAGTCTAAACAACTTATACAATGAAGCTTTTACAATTTGTCACGTCCCCATGATTCCTCCTTAGGTACACTGGTAAATTAGGAATACAATCAATAAAAAACTGTGTGCTGCCTCACAGGCAAAATGAGGCCTGCTTGGTAAATATCTACACATATAATTGCTAGCTACTCAACCATGCAATAAACTCTACAAGCTATTGATCGTCATTTCATCAACAAATATGCTCCTGCTGCTGAAAAATAAAAGGATAGACAGATCTATATATTAGATCCTTCAAGGCTTCTTCCACCAGATACAACTAAATCATTCCCAGTCTCTAGAACAACCTCATTTTGAATGCTGGCCTGGACAGTCACCAAATACTGCTAGCTTTTGATATACAATGATCAAGATCAATGTACACAACTTCAGGCAGAGGCCAAGGATACCACTGCTTATCTGGGCAGCAACAATGGAAATGTAGAAACCACAGAAACTAATCCAACAATCCCCAGAGAATCAAGACACTACACATCATTTTAAACATCACGCATCATCATAGGATAAATACCATTACATACCTTTCATCTTTACTTCATAACTGTATGATAATCATCTTCATGCTGGATTGTGTATCGGCTTGAACACACGCTTAATGCTGCAGCAACAGCGCTGGAGTCAATTGAATCTACCTTCCCTTAATACACCCACTTGCCGGCTTCATGCTTCCACTGAGATGATCAATATCTAGCCTGAAGCGTTGGGACAGTCTGGATAATTCTCGCCTTCCACGCATGTATATTCCATTCCATAAATTTTAATACCACCGGCAGAGGAAAATATGTGCAGCAGTAAACTAGTACATGGAAGTCCTCTTTAGTTCATGAGTCGAAGAATTCAAACCTTGGTATCTGACACAAGATAGCCTCCTTTCAGCAGTAAACACACTAGTAGAATTATAAACCACGATCTCAGAACAAGGGGTTTCCCTTCACAACTGGTACAGAAAAACATCAAACAAGAATTGACTGTTGCCATGAAATTTCCACAATTCGCTGCTCCTCTTCTGCTATAACCCTCGGCATTGATCCTCAGTCCAAAAATTCAGAGCTATCCCATCAAATTTCCACACAAAACGAGCTGCTCCCAAAAAAATTTCCACTGCTCCTGCGGCTGCCTCAAAGATGGCCGAATTTCCCATCTAAAAAATGAAGAATTGCGTGGGGTATTTATACTAAATTTTCTTCCATAAATTGCTGAGCCGACATGTATAAAATTATAATTTTTTAATGAATTTAAATTGCTGAGTTGACATGTATAAAATTATAATTTTTTAATGAATTTTTTTATGGGCCGACATGCATTTCCTTTTTTTAAATTCTGGGCCGACATAAAATATTTGATGTTTTTTTTAAAGATAAATGGAGCCGACCTTCAATACCAGCAAACCGTTTCATCAAGATAGCAAATAAAACAATGCTGGACACATTCTTTCTCACTCCTGTAGCTTTCACTTATGCAGGCTATCCAACATACCTTATTGAAGATTGCTCAATGTCTTCATAGTTCACTGTATTTTATTTCAGAGCTTCAACGAAGGATATACTTCAGCAATTTCAGTAATTTATGCAGGAGGAAGGAATTGGACCCAAATTTCTGCCCCCAAAACTGACCTCAACTAAGGTTTAAAGCTGCCATGACTTTGGTGCTTAAAAACAGTCCTCAAGGATGCTCTAAAACCTGCTTAAGTCTGTGCCAGGAAAGCCCTTGTATCTGTACATAAAGTCTTCAGAATTTGCCAAAAATGAACCTCAAATTCTGCCACAGATCTCAGAAAACAGTCCTCACTTGTCTTCATCCTTCCTTTTGTTTGGCTGTTGTTACCTCCCTGTTCTTGTGTACCTTCACTACAATCAGATCAGATCTTTTTCACTCATTCTATTCCACAAATGAGGGTGCACTTCATGTTTATTTATATACCTTCAATATGTCTCTTGTGTAGGTTTATGTTTTGGAGTAGGGCCGACTTGTAGTATCTTGTTCACTTTATGCATTGCTACATTACATGGAGGAGGGCCAGCTTCTAGCGTTGTAGACTTGTGAAGAGAGGCTTCAAGGTTCTTCATGCCAACATTACATCATCGTTGCTTTTGCTTCAAATGCTTTACTAAGCTTGACATTAAGACATGTAATCATCAAACCACTTCAACTGAGTTCAATATTCTTTATCAAGACATGACTATACTATCAATGTTGCTAGTTCACATCTTTACTAAGGTTGGCATCAATGACAATTTCATCAACAACTTTAGGGCACTGCCCTCTTGGCACCCTCGGGAAGCTTGCCAAAGAGTGGGCCCGTGAGGGCTGCAGTAGCTCAACAAACCCTTCGGGCAGCCTGTTGGGCATACCCGTGAGGGTTCTGTAGCAGCTCGCAGGTCTGTTGAGCCTGCATTGGCCCTTGGGCTAGCCTGTAAGGCCACAGCCTAGGGCTGTCTGCCCTCCGGGCAGCAGTAAGACTGCCCAACAGCCCACAGAGGTGCAGTCGGGCAGAAAAACAAGAAACTGGGTAGCAGAAGAAGATTGTTTGGGCAACAGACTGCCATCGGTCAGCTGGGCAGGAAGAACAACAAACTGGGCAGGAGAAAAATAGCAGTCGGGCAGAGAAAAGAACAGGTTACCGTACAACTGGGCAGATCGGGTAGATCTAAACTGTACGGACAGGGTAGAAAACAGACATTCTGGGCAGGTATGATAAAATTCCGGGAAGACAGATTTAATCAGTCCTGGCAGGCCTTATCAGTTTTGGAAAGCTAGGGAAGAAAGCCCTAAATTACTATTTTCTGGAAATTATCTTTTGTAAATTGTGGATCTACTGTTTTAACCTTGATTAGGGTTTGAGGAACTTTTCAAAAGAATTTCTTGAGTCATCTCATTTACGAGATGAGCTACTAATGCTTTTTGGGGTTTTTGTCCTCTAAAGGTTTCTCGAGTGAAAAATCTTGTGTCCATGTGTTTATGTGGTTGATGTTGTTTTTACTGCACTTGTTATTTGTTATCAGCTAATCTGCAATTTTTTTAAGTATTCATGGTAATGCTAAAATTCAACATGGTATCAGAGCTTAGCATGTGAAAACACAGTAAAGGGACATTGCTGTTGTTTTCCTAGACCTTGGGATAAGATTTCCAGACTTAATATTTGACTAAGTTGCAAGGATGGCTGTCAATATTTTTAGACCGGAAGAGAAGCTCTCTAGTTCAGCCAACTACAACTCCTGGAAGGCCAGGTTAACAACCATTATAGAAGAGAATGACTTGGATGACATTGTTTTTAATGTCATTGAAGAGCCAATATCAAATGCTGGAAGGCTTGCTTACAAAAGGAAGCAAGGTAAGGCTAGAAGGATCATTTATGATTTTGTCAAAGAGACAGTGATGCCCAACATCACAGCCTTCAAGATTGCTAAAGAATGCTATGATGCTTTGAAGAAGGCTCCCAGTCAGAAGAGAGTCTTGAAGAAGAGGCTACGAACTTTGAAGCTGAATAAGGATGAAGGAGTTGGTTCCTTCTTCATGAAGATTGCACAGGTAAGAGATCAACTTATTGCTATTGGTATTTTTGTTGATGATGAGGACCTTGTGCAAACTGTGGTTGATGGTCTCCCAATCTCTTAGGTTCTGTCAAAGAGACAGTGATGCCCAACATCACATCCTTCAAGACTGCTAAAGAATGCTATGATGTTTTGAAGAAGGCTCCCGGTCAGAAGAGAGTCTTGAAGAAGAGGCTACGAACTTTGAAGCTGAATAAGGATGAAGGAGTTGGTTCCTTCTTCATGAAGATTGCATAGGTAAGAGATCAACTTATTGCTATTGGTATTTTTGTTGATGATGAGGACCTTGTGCAAACTGTGGTTGATGGTCTCCCAATCTCTTAGGAAACTTTCATGGCATCTGTCAGTGGATGTGAAAATCAACCAACCTTTGAAAGGCTTTGGCATGATTGCATAGAAGAAGAGGGGAGGACCTCTGACAAGGTAACTGTTATCACAAATCTTGTAGATGGCCCGTGAGATGATCCTATTCAGGATGACAGAGGAAAGGAAACTAAAGTCATGACCTATGATATCCAGAACTTCCGAAAGAATTCGGATGTCACACCAGTCAAGGATACCGACACTTTGGACTCAGTGAAACACTAAGCCGAGGGGGGCGTCCCTAAGACTAAGAAACCCTAAAATTAAGGATACTGACATGCGAGGGAAACTTGGTTGAATCTCTTAGTTAAATGTTTAATTCGACTTTGAAATGAAAAACGAGAGATTCAGAGCATCCAGGTGAAAAGCCCCAATTTTACCCTAGGGTTTGTTGCCGCCTAATTCACACTTTAAGGTGCAGGAAAGTCACAACCTGCTATGTGTGTCCTTGGGGGCAAGTGAGAGCTGGAGACCACTGTCACCTCAGTCCGCAACTCCTCCGTTTAGGCAAGATCCCAACAGAGCCAAGGGGGGTAGTCCCTATGGAAAGACTATGTTCCAGGTTTATTAATTAATTAAAGATTAATTAAAGGGATCGTTTACAAAATGAGGCTAAGACCTTATATAAAACAAGACCAGTGCCTAGATAATGGAGTCAAAAGATATATTGTGTCTTTATGAAAAATGAAATGTTAATTTGCGATTAAACTATAGGTTCAGTGTTTAATAAAGAAATATAAGGATAAACAATATGATTATAAACAGTAATGAAATAAAACAAATGTATGGACAAATGAAACAAATTTGCGAAATAGCAGAAAATCGTTATGAATACAGATTACTAAACCAGCAGTAAATTTAAAGTATGAAAAGATTTAAGCAGTTAACATTCACCACATGCTCATTTGCAGAATCGAAAGTAAATAAATGTACTGAGAAATAAAGTGCTGGAAGTAAAAATTGTAGTATTGTATTGTAGTAAAAGAGTGCTTGAAATAAATGTGTTGTAGAACTGATTTTGAAATGCTTCTTGGTTTATTTTAGTTAATTTTATTAGAGTTGTTCTTCTTGGATTAAGTTTTAGAATCGGTGGTGTGACTACCCCGATCTAGAACTTCTCCAGTCAAAGAAGGAATGCTGTTGCGCTTAACAAAGTGGGAACTAAGCCCACCCGTAGCTCACAGGTCAATCCCCAATGCCCCGGTGCTCAACAAGGAGGACGTCGAAGCGCCTAGAGACCACCCACGGTCTACTACCCCTTCTAGCTTCCTGAGGTCACTGTTTTTAGTTGACAGAAAAAGGGCTAGATGGATGCCTATTAAACTAAGACTTCCCTTTCCCCTGGTCGTATCTCGGAGTACCCCAGAGGGTGATAACCGAGTAGAGGAGCAGGATGTTGGAAGTTGTTGTTGGTAAGTTTTAAGAATAAATTTTAATCTTGATGGTTAAAATGCAGTGTTTATTTTAAAGCGATTAACCAATGACTTGGGAAATAAAATATTTGATTGTAGATTGTAGTACAAGAAAAGGAAAGTTAGTCTAATTACCTAAGCCCCCACTTCCCCTGCTTTTCATATCCGGCTTGAAGTCCCTAAAGGGAGATGACAAGCGGATAGAGGATACACAGGTTTGGTAGGTTGTATGATTACTTTTAAACAGAAAATCAAAGTAGCATAAACTTGAAAGAAATACACAACTAACTACAGTAAACTCACCTCACAACAATCTTTGTGACAGAGATGATAATCTGTCACAAAGATAGGTGGGTAGCTGGAAATAGAACTAGTTATCTACCTTACTTCTTAATCTACTTACTTACAAATTACAAATGCCTTACAAGACTTTACAGAATACCCCAAGAGACTCTCTTTGGGGTTTACAATAAACTGGAAAAATATGAAAGAGAGGGTTGAGGGTTTGAACCCCTTTTGAAGCGGTGGAAGTTTGAAGAGATCTTGGGCCTATTTGGGCATCAAATCTCCTTCAAAATGTGCATAACCTGTCATAAACTAGCGAGCTATTCTTCGCTGGAAATCATAGAAAAAACACTAAAACTGTTGTTAAAATATTAGTACAAGATTTACAAATTTACACAAAAAATATGTCAGACAAATATTTTTTACGACTCTGAGCGCTTCGCGTTCTGATCTCGATCCTTTGAGGTCAGATGAGGGATACCACGATTAAGCTCAAAGTGTAAATAAATATAAGCTGGTATTTATACAAATGCAATATTCAGAATCACTGTAAGAATCGAAGAAATATAAAAAAAAACTTAGCTAAACAATGTTTAAACAGTAGAAATGTAAGCCCTAACTAATACATAAGAGGTTAGGGTCCTAAAACAAAGGTTACATTCACTATACAGTGAAATAAACCCCTCTTTAGGATGGCTGAAAGTAGATGGCCGAATTTAAAACTTTGCCGGAATGATCTTTGGAGAGATCTCCTTGCTTGGACAACCTGCAAATAGATCTATGCCTGCAAAACTTGTGATCCTAGTGATGAATACTTAACAAATTCCTGCAAAATACTTTGTAAGAAATGTCAAATCATTCATAAGAAAGAATAAAAACACTTTTATTCTTTAATCTCTCCACAAAACACTTTGTGGAGAGCTAACTAGAAAAATACAATAAATGCAAACAAGACAAATACAAGGTTACCTTACAAAGATTCGGATCATGTAATAGCTTGCAGCATAGTATCCCTCCAAAGAAATTTTTATTCAAAGGCCCAACTTGGGCAAATCTTCAATACAAAGTATAGCAAGAGAATATGAGAGCAAGAAATTCCGGCAGCATAACAATAGCATGAATAATCCTCATTAATGAGGGAGTGAGGCCCTCATTAAATAGTTGAGACAATCCCCAACTCCTTAATGATAAATGGTTGAGATTAGATCTAGATCTAGGGTTTAATCCACACCACTAGATCTAGGTCTTTTGGCTTTCTATTCTTCTCCATTAATCCACACCCTTGAATTAATTTTTAAATCAATGGCTTAGAAGCCTAATCCATGTCTTAAGCAATCTTTGCCTTTAGATCTAGGTCTTTGATTTATTTTCACCCTTAGATCTTGCATTTAGGTAAATAAATAAAAATAGCAATAAGATGGGCCCATAGGCTAGGCTAGGCGCCCCTCCAAAATGGTGAAATCTCCTCCACATATGGCAAAACGTGGGCAAGGAGCTAGCGCCCTCCTCTAAACAATGTAGTGCCCCCTCTATAGGAGGCGCCCTCTCCAAATAAAACGTTGGCCCATAAAATATAGCGCTTTCCTCCAAACTAGCGTGGGGCCACTTCCATGTTAGCGCCTCCATTAACTTTAGCGTGGGCCCTTTCATGTATGCGCCTCCAAATATGGTGGGCGTTTAAACTTGGACGTGGGCCATCCCTTAAGGTTAGCGTGACCTCCAAATATGGGGGTTTTCTCCTTTGAAATGTGAGGCCCCACTATTTAGTCTAGCGCTCCTCCAAATTTGACGTGGGTTCCCTCTTAAGATAGCGCCTCCATAATATGATAATGCTTTCATCCTTTTAATGTGGCGCCCCTTTTATGGTGGTTTTAACCCACGTTTTAGTGAAGGCCTTCATTTTAACTTGGTTCTTCTTTAGCATATAGCGCCCCACTATATATGGTAGGGGTTTGTCCACCTTTAGACTCAGGGTTTAGCCATTTAACTTAGCTTTGACTTTAGTCATTAGCTCCATTAATAAAATTTAACCTTAGACTTGGGCTAAAATGCATTTCACCTTAGATTTAAAATTTTTAATTTAATTTTTAAAATTTTTCCAATTTGACTTAGGAAAAATTAAAAAATAACTTAAAAATTAATATCTAGGCCATGGGGGGGTGAAAAACTTTGGAATAAGTTTTCCTAGGCTTAGGAATCCCCAAACTAACTTACCATGGCATTTCTTGATTTTTTACTTCAAAATCAAAAAATGTGAATTTTGACTTAGGGAATTTAATTAATTCCCTAGGAAAAATAGACCTTGCTTAGGCAAAAATGGTCTATCTCCTCAACCACTCATCAGAATGACATGGGACTCGAAACAGTGGCTTAGGGGGTTTCATAGCAATTAACTTTGCATTCATAGCCCCTATTACAAAATGCCATGCTCGAGCGATTACATTATTACATCAACGACTGAGTTAATTAATCACCAAGGGGTGAAATGAATTAACTAGAAAAAATAATTAAAAATACAACAACACAACGAAACTCCGCAAGACTCTATACAAATGCCTAGCATGGTCATGAATCACACTTTAAAGCTTTAGCCACCTCATGGAATTGACTGGTAGAACGCCCGTCACCACTTTGGAGGACTTTGAGTGAAAACCAAACCGATTAAATTCGTTTGTTCAACAAGATCAATTGGAAAGGGAAAAACACTCGATGAGGGGACTTCCCTAACAACCAGTTCCATGGTGTGGCATCTGTATCATATGATCCACACTAGCACATAAAATTACATTAATTTTCCCACGCAGGGGAGCGGACATTTCATTTTACAAAGGGGCAATAGCCCTGCAGAAGTGAAAAATCCTCAGATTTTTCTAAGGTACAATTATGTACATCCTCATGTACATGGAGTTGCCACCTAGTCGAAATAGGTGGGCAACAGGGTTTATGCATGAAAATTGGGATCTAGGGAAAAATGGTGAAATTAAGTAAATCTGGACACTCAGATTGGTTATTGGGTGCAAGATTAGGCGATTGGAGATGAAACCAACAATACCCAGTTTGTGGTTTGTGAAAAAGACCACTTTCCCCAAGGGGGCGTTTTCCCCTAGTAACTGACCAGTGCTTTGAATCGGAAAATTGGGTCCGATTAAGCCGAAAATTTAAATCTAGGGGTTTTACGTTAAATCAAAAGTGTGTTTTTAATCTTATAGATCTTCGCAAGCTAGAACTCATAGATCTACAAAATGAGGGTTTTAATATTATGGCATGATGAGCAATGCATGTACATAAAATAAAAGAAGAGAAGCTTACCTGTGAGATGTACCTGGAACTCGTAGCTGGATTGAGAAATGATGAAGAATGATGATCTCTCGTCAAAATGAACTTTCCCGAGTAAGATCTTGATGTTGTTATGCCACAGTCAGTCACCCTTGCACCCCCTTCAACCTGCCAGACTAGAGAAACATCAACCGATCAGACAAACGAATGAGATATGCAAAATACAGAAAGGAAAAAGGGAATAAAAAATCATGGAGAAGAAGATACTCCCTAAACCAAACACCCCAGAGCCGAGACGAAGGTGAGTTTCCCCACAAAACGCCTTCTCTCTCCTAGCATGCCTCCTTTTCCTGCAAATGAGATGGGTAAAGAAAAATGCAAGATCTATCCTGAATGAAGCTCAGTATGGAAGAATAGCAATGCTAGTCATCAGATCAAAACATCCACATGATACATAGAAAAGTAATCCTTGACAAAAATCTCTTTAATGATATTCTAGTGCCAAAGCTCATGAATTACAATGGGGGGGTCCTCTCTCTTAAATAGTTTGAGAGAGACAAACCCTAACTCAGTTTATCATCCAACGGTTGAGATTATAACATCATCAATGGTGGAGATCAAAATATATCAACTAATACATGGATCAAGTGATTAAGTCAAAGAGGGGGCGCACTTTGCTCAAGGACGCGCCTCTAAAGTTAAATGGCACAAACATAACATAAGATATGACATGATACATCATAGGAGGGGGTCACTAAGGGCTTAATTCATGCTAGGCCCCTTTACAACTTCATAATATAAGATATAACAATGAAATACATCAATAGCCAATTAGAGGGGGCGCCCCTTGGGGGGTTTTCCTCACTAGTTGAGCCATAAATAAATAATCCGGACATTCGTTGACTGAAAACTACTGTAGGACTATTCGGGATGCCGAGAAACATCATCTGTCAAAGTTCCAAGCCATTTCCTTGAACCAGGAGGCCAAATTGATTTTCTTAGTGAATTTCTAGTTCATTTTCTGCTGGTACAATCCCTAGAAACTGATAAATCTATCATAACTCACTCCAGGATGGAAACTGGGGCAAACTGGCCGCCCTGGATAATTTGGAGACATAGGAGAATGGTATAAGTGACTACTCATACCCCCTGGAACAATGATTTGCTCTAGGAGAACCAAACATATTGCCATCTGGAATAAAAACAGATCATTTGGCCAATAATTAAGGGATAATAATCACTTTTCTAGAGAACCAGAGCCAAACTCTAAAAACTAAAGCTGCAGTATTGGTCCTGGGCATGTTTCGAACAAATATAGACTATGTTGTATTTTTGAGTCACTGCCTTGGGAAACGTGATTGACTTGGTCAACTGGGTTGACTAGGTCAAAGTTCCCAAAATCAAGGTGACATAACATGGCAATATGATCTTGTTACATTCCAAGGTAAGACATGCTCCAATGGTGTATATCAAAACCCAACTTGAGTCAGTTATTCAGAATCATGGTAAACAACAACAATAATAATAAAAAAATATGCCTTTGCTTTTGAAAGATCTTAGAGTCTTCTAGAAATCTGCTTGCTCATGCCATACCTACAAAGTTTAATCAATGTGTTATAGATGGGTGATGATGGAGGAACCAGGCTAAGGCAAATGGGAAATGACTTTGACTGACTTTGACTCAGTGATCTATTCGACTGATAACCAATATACTCTACCAAGGTGACATATGCATGACATATAGCAAGAGGGGATGGAGGTGCCTCACATATGGGTGAAGTACTTGGGTATGCTTCCCTCAGACTCTAGCAAGTCTTCATTTGTAACTTTATTGCAAATATAGGTCAACCTTCAAAGGCAGGTGCCTTAGAAGCCTTCTGGGCTCCAGTACTGACAAAGACCCAATCTTTCTAGACTAGTCTCACCCTGTGGCCCTATGGGGACCATTGAGCCCAACACTATACAAAGAGTGAATGCTCATCCTTTGACCATCGACCTTTTCAATACTTTTCACAATTCATAAGATGGTAGCAAGCCTACAAGAGCAGGTGCCTTGGAAAGCCTTCTGGGCTTCCAGTAAATGACTAAAGCCTAGACCCGCTGCCAGCAAGCAGTCCATAGCCTCGACGGGTTTGCCTCTCCCTGGAGCCCCTGTGGAGGGCAAATTGAGCCTTACACTATACAAGGAATGAGTGTTAGGGTACACAGGATACTCCCAAAGGACCGAACAGCAAGAGCAACCACTTTACACAAATGAATCACAGATCAATACACCAATGTTTGTCACGTGGTTAAAACCCTCGAGAGGGAAACAGTCCACGACCCCAGCCAAATAGCTACTTGGAACAATTTATTATGCAAAAGAAAGAAAGTTACATGGGCTTCTCATAATTGATCAACTAGCCAAGGACCCTTTATGCTCTTTAAATAGAGATCATAGACCAATCGGGTGTTAAGCCACGGATCAATGGTAGGTATGATCTAAGAGAAGTTGAACCGTTGGATCACTCTATGTCTAGAACATATCGTGACCGTCGGATTAGAATATTTACAAATGCATACTAATGCATACTAAAGAAACACACTTTTACCTAACGGATATACTACACAAGTTGATCTTAACTAACTCCTAAGTGTCTAAATATCCTAACATCCCCCCTTAAGAACAACTTGGGATAGGATTGAAGGATTTACAAAAGTGACACTATTAGGAGAAAGAATGAGGCATTAGAGCCTATCCCCCCTTAAGGACACATTCTTGAACTCCAAACATAGACCGAAGTTTAGAAAACTTCGCTTCTGTAAGAGACTTGGTGAAGATGTCAGAGCTTGGTGATCCTCTTGAAATATGAGGCAACATTTTCGGACTTTGTCATCTTCATATTTGACAGTTTATTCCTCAATGTGAGGGTCACATTGATGCTACTGTGTTCACCTAGATTCTTTAAGGTTTTGAACATCTTCCTCGCTATTGTCTTTTCGGAGATTTGAGGAACCAAGTGGTCTGCAACTGAGTCCACCAAAATCCTTTATTCTTTGGCATCATTCTTCCTCCAACAAGGTTTGTCTTCTTCGACTTCTAGCTTTGGGACCTTTGTATTTACAAACTGTAATAGGTCATTTTCTTCTAGTAGAAGAACCCTAGACTTCAAGGGGATGAAGTTGGAATCTCCTTCCAGATGATCTTCAACCTTCATACTTATTATCTTGACTGCAAGTCTGGATGTGAAACCCTAATAGAGGCTAGGTAAAAAAATGAAAGTTGGATTTTTGGAAAATTGACTCCACAGATAAATGTGTCCTAGAGAGGCGAGCTGAGAAGAGGTAGAGTCGAGGAAAAACTGTGGAGGAAGTAGGTCAAAAACTAAAACCCTAATTTCTATTGCGCCTGTAGAATTAGGTCAAAAATTAAAAATTCTCAGAATTGAGTTCTGCCTTCACCAAAAGATGCGCCCTCCTTAGAGCAAAATTCCAAGGCTCTTTTCTGCCAAAAGGTTGAGTAAAGGCTTTGAAAGATGAAACTCTAGTTCCGACAATGTTCGACAATGGCTTCTTCTAGTATTGCTCTGATACCATGTTAGATTTTCTCAAGATTATAGTAGTATATCTTAATTGCATTTATCAATATGATCACTAGAAGGTAGGCAAAGCACAACACAATAACACAAGGATTTTTATCCTGGGAAACTCAAATGGGAGAAAACCCAGCAACCTTCGTATAGAGATAATAATTATGAGATAAGTGTACAAAGAAGAGAGAGAAAATATGGAAATACTTTCACATGATATAACCCCAAAAGAGTCTTCTCCTTCAGCAGGTGCGCACTTCTTTCTCACAGTGATGCGAATTTCACTTGAGTGAATGAGTGAATAATGAGGTGAAATTTTCCTCTATTTATACAAATGTCAATCTAACTATTTCCCTAACAGGGCCGACTTCTCTTGGGGGAGCAATAAAATACATTTTATAATTTATGTTTATTTCTTTCTATTGCTTGCTTTTCACCCCAAGGTTTACATTGTTCTTTCTAGGGTTTGTATGATTGATTACAACATGTTCAACTCCCGTAGGAGGTGCAAAGAATGTCTTTCGAAGTTACACAAACTCCAACAACGTGATATTCCGTGAGGAAGTTGTGTTTCGTCAAACAAAATAACTTCCA